>JAWWML010014910.1:0-23875 GCA_035047165.1 Ormyrus rosae | reverse complement strand
TCAGCCCGGAAACTACCAATGCGTATAGATTTTTTTCCGGGATGTCCCGGAAACTATCAAAAATCCCGGAAACTACCTTTATACACTAAATTTTGTCCCGGAAACTACCATTACTTATATTTATACACACACACACACGCACACGCACACGCACACGCACACGCACACGCACACGCACACACACACACATTTCAAAAATCATTTATTCTTTTTCCTGACACCTTAAAATAAAGTTATAACCGTTTTTTCGAACAACTCCAAAAATTCCTCTAGGAGGGAGCAATATATCGATACATGTACCGCATATGTGAAAATATTCCAATGGCAAGGGTAGTCTTTAACGAATTCAACAAATAAAATTATTTCCTACGCCAATCTGCCCGAGTAACACTGCAGGTATTGCTTTTTAAACATATGATACCTGTTTTCAATGTATTTTCTCACGTAGAATATGATGGTGCTATTGATTTCATCATAGGACCTACCTAAGAATCGAAAAACCACTGAAAAATTCAATTTTACATACACACACACAATACATGTGTATATATACATATATATTTATTATAATATATTTTCGTTGTGCATGCGTGTATTATTTTTTCAACAAAAGTATCTCTCTAAATATGATTTTATTTCTTTGATTTACTTAAATGTGCAAGTTTATGTATATATTGTAACTTTGAGGACGGTGCGATGCCGCACCGCTTCCCCGTACAACGTCACTACTAATTTATTTTATACGACCCAGAGAATCCGTCTCTGGGGAGGCCGACCAAACGAATTCCCGTAGCCGGGGTGCTTCGGTCGAACGCGACGCGCGACAATCCCGAGCCCGCACTCCCGATTTTCCGGTACGAACTATTAAACAAAGAAGTCACTTGACTTACCGGCGACTGCTCGCGTTCGCTCTCTCACCTCTCCTGGCCGTACCAGGAGGACACCCACTTGCTCTACCCGTTTCTCCCAGGTGAGGGCGGGGAGGCCTCCACCCGGTATTCGGTGAGGGTACCCGGAGGCCACCCGCCACTCGAACCTTTCCCTCTTGCCGACGAAGTAATGGCAGTGGATGACCCTGCCTCAACACTGCCCAATGTCACTTGTCCTTTCCCACTCACTTGCACTCACAAGGTTCCGCGCCCTCCGCGGAATCCGTAGCGAGAAACCCGAAGCACACACACGCACCCGTGCTTTTACCCGCGAAAACTAACTTTGATGCTCGGTGCTGAATCGGAAAAATGCTGGCACTCGGTGCAGCGATCCAACGAATACTCCCGTTAGGCACGGTACTCCAAAAACACGTCCAGTCCCTTCCCTGGCCAGCACGATACTCCAAAAACACGTCCAGTCCCTTCCCTGACCAGCACGATACTGGCGAGCGAGCGGGCCGGTGGCGATCGCGAGCCCTCCTCGCGATCGGCCCTCTCGCTCGCACTCATGCTCGCTTATCAGCAAGCAGCGCGCGGCGAGCGCCGAAAATGGCTGCCCGCGGCCGCTTTGCCGAGTCTTGCTCGGCTTGCCATGAAATGGCCGCGCCGCTCGATTCCCCCTCCGCACGGTTCTCCCTAGAATCGGGAGGAACCGGTGGGCGCGCGCCGTAATGCAGCGGAGGCGAGCCGGCGCCTCCGCGTGCAGAAACGCGTGCAATAAGTTCTCTGTCTCTCTCGCACCCATGTGAAAGAGCGGGGCCCGCCTTCCCTCTCACTCGCACTCATGCACGATTTTTCGTGCTCTTAAATGAGGCGAGTTTGAGAAAAGGAATGCGGTGTGCGCCGGCCTTGGCAATGTAAACACGCCGAGGCATGTTTACTTTTTGTACATTACAATATTCGCAAACATACTTCGAATTTGTCAGATTCTCCCTCAGCTGGTGGACCAAACCTATACATTTTTTACTCTACGGCTCAATACATCTGATCATCGTTTACAAACTTCGCTCGAGTTTTGCAATGTAATAATTATATTTTTATTACATATTAGTTAGCATATTAATGTTTCTAATAACAAAGTTTAAGTTACATTCATCTATAAAATAGTAAAATTAAAAATTAGTGTATTAGATAAAAAATATTCAGTTCTAGATTTTTGGAGTATTAATTAAATCTTATAATTTGCAAATTCTTAAAAAACAATTAAATATTACTAAAAATAATATTTTTTACGCTAAATGCAATAATAATACTTTGTAACAAAAATTTATCTATTAAAAAGTAGTATAATTAATGAATATTACTACAGTCTTGGTACACTACTGGTATAATATTGTTACAGTATTGATATATCGATTTATACTTTTATTAAATTATAAATTATCGACTATAAAAATACTTTTACAATTTGCTAATTGAAAAATGATATTTTTACATGAAATGAAATTATAATGTTTTATAACACGGATTTGACATTTAAAAAGTAATATAATTAATGAATATTATATAATATTTAGTACAGTCTTGCATGGTACAGTGTTGTTACAATATTGATTCATCGATTACGTAAAATAACCATCTCTTATACATTTTATAATTAAAACCTAATTCGGTATACATATAAAATACGGTGAAAAATGGTCAATAATGTGGAAAAATACGATATTGAATCCTGAGAATCAATAATAGTCTGCGAAATCGATAAAGAGCGGTCGATAACGTCAATTCTTATTAATTTTATGACACTCTAGGGTGAACAGAACATTGGGAAAGTATTTTCAACATCTTGACGTTGCAAAATAAAGTCAAAAATATCATTTGCAGTGTCAAGTATGAGATCAGGAGTCACCTAGAGGCTTAAATCTCGTAAAAAATCGAAAAAACGCAATTTTTTTTTTTTTTTTTTTTTTTGAGGTCGTTCCACCACTTTTAAAATTGTGAGAAAATTTACAGCTATTGTACTTAGTCCTACCTTCAATATCCATAATAATATTTTCAAAAATAATTTTTCGATCAATTATTTCGATATTAGCTATATTAACTCAATGTGAATTCGCCTCTAAGCTATTATTCCATGAATTTCATTACTAGAAAGCACTAATTATTTTAATTACAGAACCATTTCAACTTTTTGCAAAATGAAATATCATATGCATCTACAAAATTATGTCGTTCGGTTTACAAAGTTGAACTCAACACGAGACTCGCCCACTTGTAGACCAATTTTCGTTGCGAGGAAGAAAAATCCATTCTCTTAGATTATTTCAAACTCATTATTTAAATACGTATTAAAAATCACACTGTTCGCCATGTAAAAAAAATTTTCAAAAAAACCGTCTGTAACTCCGTGAGTTTTGTCGAGCGTGATAGTCGAGCTACTTTTTTAAAATTGTGCAAAACTTTCCCAGATTCGCTAATTCACCTGTTCGGACGCCATGTAGTCCTACACTCCGTGCCTGACTAGGCTCAGCGTGCCGGGGTTCGCCCGGAGTGTCTCTTTTACTTATTAAATAGGAATCGGAAAACGGGAATTTGAAATAATCTCGCCGAGAATGCACTTTATAATTTAAACTTATATTATAATAAACTAATATTTACGTATATAAATTTTCGAAATCAAATACTCCTAAATAGAGATGGCGAAGCTTAATCTAACCTAACTTAATCATATTCGCGATTATTCTTTGATACGCGAAGGGTATCGGTGAGTGCGGAGACTCCCTCTGGTGATCCTTGCTCAGGACGCGAGTATCTACCAGGAGTATCTAGGAGGAGTAGGAGTCGTGTCCGGCTCATCGCGCCGGCCACACTGCCGAATTTCGCAAGCTGACATCTTGCTCTATGCGACGCGCGTTGTTTAATTCTTATAATTTAATACAGTGGAAATTAACAGCTCGTCACAAACTTAAATATTCGATATTGTTAACGAAAATAATTTTCCTAATTTTTTTAAAATTCATATCCCGATCTTCACGATAAAACTATTGATAAAAAATGCATTTTCTTCAAATATAAAATAAGGGTCGACACCCCTTGGGTTATAAGTTTCAAAAGGTGGCTCGTCCAGTGGAACTTTTATTCTCTTGTTTGGAGATAGCTGTTAGAATGAGTAAAATTAATAAATTTAAGTATATAAAATTATAAATAGAAATGTAACATAAGTACCAATTTAGTAAACATAATGAAATTTTATCTTACTTACAATTATTAGGGAGAGCGAAATAAAAAAATTTAAATAAATTGTACGTAAGATTTTATATTTTTATTTAAAAAACACTTTTTACATTTTTATTTATAAAAACAATTTAAGCTTTTAAGTTCTGTTAAACTGTAAACTATCAACTGTTCTATCAACTGCTTTGAGTCTTTTCTTTGCCTTTCTTTAACTTTTTTGTTCTTAAGTCTCTGATGAGGTATGTTATTGCCTCTTTGCCTCCGGAGACATATTTTCGGAGAACTTTTTTATTTTTGATTCCCTTTTGTCTTAAATAATTTTTGTATAGATCTGTAAAAATAAAAATTGTATATGTTACAGCAGTAAAAACGATATCATCGCAGAAGAGAGGCATCAGCGAAAAATAGCAGATCCAGCTGAAGAAACACTGCTCAGCTGTAGGTTTAGTTTTTACTGCTTGCTTTCGTCCGGCTACGATGGAGCCCTCGTCAGCTAACGCGGTCGTCCTTGTGCTTCGTCGCCGAGAAAATCAACTATCGCCGCTACTTGGACGATACTACATCGTCGAGAAATTCGTCATCAACTGCAATACTCTTGCTGGTGCCTTGAGTGTCGTTGTGCGTCTTGTGTGTTACTTTTCAATCTTTCATAATCCTGCTGGTTTCTCTCCTCCTCCTCCCCCCCCCCCCAACTATACGGTAAAAAAAGTTAGTTATTGCTCTCGACAATGAATCGGTCCAGGTGCAGATTCGCTGCTGCTTTTCGCGATCACTCTCTCTCTCATACATGCTCTGCTTACATTTTCCTAACCTCACTCACACTCTCATTTCATGCTCTTTTCGCTGAACCTGTCCCTGAGATAAGCCTTTCTGTTTCTATTTAATGGTAACTAATAGAGATATACTTTTATTTTAGCTCTTTTTATACTTAACTATGACTCTCTACTCATTTTTGTATTGTCGGTGGCTAAAACTGACTCCGGCAGCCTCGGTTTTGACCAGAGGTTTTTCCAGCCAACTTTTATGTTTTCCAACCAATCCTTCTGAACTGAATTTCCATCGTAGCATTAATTATTACTAACTTTTTCTACCCTAAACCTTTATCCTAACTTAATTTTAACAAAAGTTATGACTCAAACAATTTTGTGTGTCTGGAGCACAACTAGTCTCCTTCGACTCTTAAACTTTTCCTTATTTTCTTTAATCCTAACTTCTCTTTACATGAGAACTAATTTTCCAAATAATTTATCAAATCTTTTCTACTAATTTATTCTACTTTACTGACTTTATTTTTAAGTTTTCCCCAGGAAAAGTTGTGATGCCTTTTCTTTGATCTCGGGCGAGGAGAGAATCTCATCACAACACATATTTTAAAAATATCTGGAGAACCTAAAGCCTAACAAGCTTTGAGTATGAATTTGAAACTCAAATTTTAGCACTATAATGCTTCAAAAACATTTTGATTAAATTATTCAGTCTCGCGTCGGTCGTTGTACCTGACGGACGAGTTTATAAACATGCTCTGCCTATAAACACAAAAGACGTTGAGTGCGAATTTTGGCAAGTAATGTATCAAATTTCATTACGAAATAAATGTGTTAATTTAAATCATATTAATCGGAATGGCGGACGAAGGACTGCCACGAGAAATACCGCCCGATATTAATTATAAATGCCATACTCAACAAATAAACAAAACAGTATTTTGCATGTTATGCGAAAATGTTTATCATAAGGGTGATTTTAACAGACTTATTCCAAAAGGTGGAAGGTACCTAACAAGTGTAAAAGTGTTACGTGATGAGCAAGAAGGTATAGACATAACTTCAAACAATAAAGACCCTCAAGTTTTTGTGCAATACTTAGTAAGCGAAATCGAAAAGAAAAATGAAGTGATATTGGATTTAAACCAAAGAAATAATAATTTAATAGTTGAATATAACAAACGAAAAAACAAATATCAAGATATAGTAAAAGAAAATGCTGATAAAATGGATTGTGAATATACCACACAAGATGACAAAAATAACATAATGGTATTGCAAGACAAAAATAGTCTACTTAAAACACTAATAAAGAAGCCCGAAGAAAAAAATAAATTATTGAATCAAAGACTAAACAATAATGAAAGTAATAAACTACAAATAAAGCAATCGCAAACATATGTTGAAGTAATCACAAACAGCAAACCCAAAAACAAGAAAGTACCTAAACTAGTAGTTAAAAAGACGAACAGCAGTGACAACACCAATCTTGAAAAAGTAGTCCTACATTATTTAGCAAAAGATAAATCTATCCAAACGCTAAAGATAGTCAAAGGCAAAAATAATGACACAACAATAATTAACTGCATGAACGAGGACAGTATCAACACCATAGAAAAAACCTTGAATAATAAACTAACTGGAAATTTCACTGTGGAAAAAGAACAAATTAAAAATCCAACAGTGAAAATCATTGACATCCCCAAAGTTTTTAACAATGATAAAGAAATTGAACAGGACATAAACGTTAGAAATATCAGCAACATTGAAGATAAATGCAAAGTCCTAAACATGTATACAAGAGCAAATTCGAAATCAATAACCACAATTGTGGAAGTCACAGCAAATATATATAAATACATAAAAGAAAATAAAAACAGAATTTTCGTAGGATACCAAAACTGCAGAATTTTCGACGTTATCAATACCAACATATATAACAACTGTGCACGTTTCGGCTACAGTGGAAAAAAATGTCGAAATCAAGCTACGTGTTGCAAATGCGCGAGCAATCATACAGCTGATCAATGCACAAGTATAACTCTTGAGTGTCCAAACTGTGAATATCAGAATAATAAATTCAACACAAAATACAGCATAAATCATAATGCAATAGATAGTGAACAGTGCGAAATACTGAAAAATAAAATTAAAAAATACATTGAAATGAGAGACTACCCACTACCGCCAACGCATCAAAGATACTTCGGGAGGGTAGAGCACGTCAATGCACCACAGAAGATAACAGAGAGAAGACAAAAATTGCGCAGCACTGAGTCAGTCGGTTCCATACCATCGCCTATATACATAACAAACTCAACACAAGTAAAATAATTCATGGATCTAGACTTCCAACAAGATTTTTTTAACAAGGAATACATTATCGATAACGTAAGTTTATTAAACAAATACTTGGTTACTGAAAAAGAATCAATCCTATGTATTAACATCAGAAGCTTAAATTCAAATTTTAATAAATTTCTAACTTTTATCAATGGGCTCATAGTCAGGCCAAGTATTATTGTTTGTACTGAATCATGGAACCTGGACTATCATAATTATTTCAATATCAGAGGATACAACATCTATTACAATAACAGTAGAATTAATAAATCAGATGGCGTAGTTGTGTATATTAAAAACAATATTATAGAAACCACTGAAATTATACAAATAGATGAACTCGAAGTTATTAACTCCTCAGTCTCGTTAGAAAATAATAAAGAACTTGTGATATTATTGGAGTAGACGGAATCAGCACTCTAACATTAAAATCAATCAGTGAATTTATATGTGACCCACTAGTTCACATAATAAACCTCAGGCTTGAAAAAGAAGCTTGGCCAGATGCACTAAAAACTGCAGAAGTTACTCCAATATACAAAGAAAAAAAAATATATATATATTTACCAACTAATTATAGACCAATATCATTGATTTCAAATATAGCTAAAATTTTCGAAAAAATTATTCACGCCAGATTACTAAACTTCTTCAATGAATGTAACATTCTCTCAAACAAACAATACGGTTTTAGGAAAAACATAAGCACAAAAAATGCTCTCTATCAGCTAACCAACATAATATATACTCAACTTGATCGAAGCGAACCTATAGCAGTAACTTTTCTAGATCTCGCTAAGGCTTTTGATACTGTTGATCATCAGATTTTACTAAGCAAGTTATATAACTATGGAATAAGAGGTACTCCTCATAACTTAATTAAAAACTACCTAAACAACAGAAAACAAAGAGTCAAAATAAACAACGTAACAAGTCAATATAATACCTTACATATGGGTGTCCCACAAGGAACAATCTTAGGACCCTTGCTCTTCATTATTTATATAAATGATCTATTACTTTCAATGCCAGATAACTCAATCCTATCGTATGCTGATGACACGGCTGTAATCACCACAGGTCAAACTTGGCAAGAAGTCGAAGAAAAAATAAACGCAAGTTTACATGAAATAGCAAATTGGCTAGCTCTCAATAAATTATCACTTAACACAGACAAAACAATGTACATCGAATTTGGTAACTACATCAATTCTACACCTAAAAATATGAACGTAACAATATTCAACAAACAAATCAAGAGAGTTGACAATACAAAATATCTCGGCATCATAATAGATAGTAATATGAAATGGAATGCTCACACAACGTACATACATAATAAAACTAAATATTTGACTTTCGTCTTTTACAAATTGTCAAAAATCGTGACCACTCAAACATTGAGAATGTTAACTTCGCTCTGTTTCATAGTATTGTAACATACGGTATAATTGCTTGGGGAGGAGCTTATGCTGGTAAAATAAAAAATCTGCAAAGTCTCCAAAATAGACTGCTTAAAATTATAGATAAAAACAAATTCATTCAAGACAAAAATCATTTAAACCTTGATCAAATATTCACATATGAATCTATGATCTACCACTATAATGAGCTACAGGAAAAATATTTGGAAACAACTAGAACTACCAGATATAAAAGTGTACAAATCCCCAGAAGACTCAGGAATATCAGCATATTAGAGAAAAAATAGCTAGATTAGAGCAATAAACTATTTCAACAAATTACCGCATGAATTAAAAATTTTAAAGACAAAGAATATTTTGAAATCTAAAATTAAAAACTGGATACTACAAGCAAACTAAAGCTACTGGAATACAAGAACAACGCGCAAAAACAACAAGTGACCCACCAACAAGAAATAATTTATTATTTATTATTAGTTATTAGTTTTTAGTATTATATTTTTGTATTAGTTTTAAGTGCGCCAGACCAGCCAACAGGAACTTTGTTTCCTCTGCTGGGTTACTTTTATAACGTATATTGTATAATATGTATATTAAACTTATTGTACTTACTCTGGCTATAAATAAATAAATAAAATAAAATACTAAGTAAATGAGCACCTTTTTCTTTTGGTTGGCCTTCTTCAGTTATATTTTTATTACAGGAATCTTAACTCTTAAAAATTGATTTCTGAAAGAAGCAATGAAAACAAAGAATCAATTAAAACATTTTTAAATTATAATTTTTGTTTAATTAGTTAATATACTTATCTAACAACCGGTTCTTCTTTTGATTTTAAATTTTGATCACTGCATGAATTTAATAGCTTGTGTAGCTCCAATTTAAAATATAACTTATAGACAATTGTAAATATTTTTACAAAAAGCAGCTCTGAAACAATCTTACGTTTTAATTCTTGCATCCAAAATCAGATGCAATATTGCAGATGTAAAATAAGGAAAGAACAACTGAACAAAAAGGCTGCTAGAGTGAGAACAAGTCTACACTTGCTCTCTTGTGTATAGTATCAGTCAATCAGTTTGATAGTATAGTATAGCCAATAAGTGTAATATTTAAAGCTATTTCGTGAGGTTATTACCCATGTTGACTGAAAGCTGCACAAGTTATTTTGAGCTGCTGTTTGTAAAAAAATTAACATTTGTGCACAAATTATATTTTAAATTGGAGCTATATAAGTTATCAAATTTATGTAATAATCAAGATAATCAAGATAATCAAGATTTTCCAGCAAAAGAAGAACCTACTGTTAGATAGTATATTAACGAATTAAAACAAAAATTATAATTTAAATTTTTGAATTGATTCTTTGTCTTTTGTGCTTTTTTCAAAAGTCCATTTTTTACATCAGTTAAAATTTTTTTAATAAAAATGTAACTGAAAAACGCCAAGTAAAAGAAAAAGGCGGTCATTTATTTAATAATTTAATAAAAATATTTTTTAAAGCTGATTAATATTAAAATTAAATTTTCTAGCATATATCTGACACGACGAGTTTTTTAATCATACTTGTTAGACTTGAAGTTTGTTCGCGCTTATAGCGCTTTACTAGTATAGATGTGAATGTTTTGTTTATGTTAGACTGGAGAGGGGACTCGAAGCTTTTTGGGCTGTGCGAGCGGTCCTAGACGACTGCAATGCGTGAACGCATTCAGTGTTGAGTGTTCGTTCGGCTGGAGTAGGAGTAAATTCTTGCGCTATAGCCCTCTAAGCTTTATCAGGGCTGTCCCCTGGAAAGAGATTTTTAGAAGGAATTTTCCTGTTCTTATTGTGTCGGGGCTGTTCCCTGGTTTTAATTGAGAGTGCTCATTTATATTGGCATTTATATTGGTGCGTGGTGTGATTATTCAGATTTATTGTGAGTGGCCATTCCGACAGTCGTGTGCACTGACTGGTCGAGTTTTCCATAACATTTTGGGGCCAAGGTGCTTAGCAACCAACACCGGCAGTACGCTAACTCAGTGGGCTGTTCCCAGCTGGGCCTGCTGTCTCTGAGTGTCAAGAAATCCACACACGGGGGAGCCCTGGCACTAGGCACGCACCACCGAGTTCTTTGGACACACGTGGGTGTCCATTTTTGGTTCAGCTGAACAGCATTCTGTCGTTTATGAAAACAAAGCTCTCTTGAGTGCAGTAAATTAAGTATTGTTAAGTAATATTAAGTTTATCATTCTTTACTCTTAAGTTTGTTCTTTGTTCAGATAAATTTATATTTTTAGAGTTAAAGTTTCTTTCGTGCAACAGGCTTTTCCTCCACTTATGACTGGAGCTTTTTTACTGCCGTTTGCCTTGAAATTTAATATAAATAAATAATTATTTAAGAGCCAGTAACATCAAATCAATGTAATTATTTTAGCTTCTCACAATTCCTCATCCACTTCCTCATTCCCTCACGTTATTTAATAATAATTTGTAGTTTATGTAAAGCGAAATAACAAAGTTAATTAGGTGTTTAAAAAAATGTATATTTTACTCTATTAAAAAAGTATATGTATTTTATGTTTTTTCTGTTACTATATTGTTTCATATTGTATTTCCAAAAATGATATCATAAAAATTTTTAGAGATGCAAACAACTTTCGTCTTAAATGAAATTAAATAATTGATTAATCATGAAATAATAAACCAATAAAATGTTTCTAAATTACTTAATCTTAATTCTAAATTATTACAAAAAAATTTTGTAAGCTACAATACATTTTCTTGAACTAATCCTAAATAGCTCTACTTTCGCTTATTTCATAAAAATTCAATATATTTAATTATCATAAAAATAGTATCTAATGATATTATTAATTACATATTATTATGTATAGATGATTCAATAGCATTACTTTTAAAAATATAAGCTCTTTGTTTTAACGTACATAAGATGCAATAGATACATAAGAAAAATAAGATAATAATAGAACAGGTTTTACTATAAAAAATTTTTTCTTTTTTTATCTTAAAAGTAAGAATGTATAATTTTGTACGTGATTGTTCAAATAAAAAATATTTAAATTAAATGTAATGTTCAAATACTACAGGCATCAATAGAGCGTGATTTCAATGCTCTACATGACATTGTATTTTCCATTTGATATTCAGATCATCAAGTTTGATTTTATCTGGTTTGATTTCAACATTAATATTAGTTTGCTTACACGACGTTTTCCTCGATTTCCACGTAGTTGCAGCTTGATTTGCCGTTTGATTATCGCATTATTAATCTTGATTTTTAGCTCGAGTCTGAAGTCGATGTGGCCTGATATTAACATTGATATAGTTTGATTGCAAAGTTCAATTTTTTAGCTTGAATTTTCATTCGTTTTTAACGTCAACACAGTTTGATTTGTCGCTTAATTTCGAGGTGATTTTGATTGAAGCTTGTTTTCGAAAACATCGCGGTAACTGTTTACCATGACTTTTCAATGATTCTCAGAAAAAATGAAGCTTGTTCAATCTCGCATTCTCAAGCTGAAAGTGTAGCTTCGTGGGCCTGAAGATAAAGCCTTATAGAAAATCGAGTGACCAGTGCCACTGAAAATCAAGCTTGATGAGCCTTGAAATCAAGCTATATCGACGTTGAAATCGAACAAGATCAACTTCGAAAGCGAGCTGCAAATCAAGCTGATTCGACCTCGAAATCAAGCCAGAACCGCGTCGAAATGGAGTTAAATCGAGCTAAATTGCCCTCCAAATTAAAGTGGATTAAAATATCAAGGTAAAATCTACCTTTAATCAACGTTCAATCAAATTCAATACGCTGAATCGATCATCAAATTGTATTTGGAATCGACGTTGAAATCAACCTTAAAATCAAGTTCGGAAATTTTCAGTAGAGTAATAATGGCAATACAACATTTTCTAATTTGCATATAACAATCCGTTGGCACATGGCCTCCGTAAACTTAAATTATTTATTCTTTATTTGTAGCACATGTTTTGTAACAAGTAATATATGGAAAAACCCTTATTAAAAACTATTTCCTTGGATAGGATAGTAAATAACTAAAAATTAAACTTACTTGAATCTAGTTGTTCGGCGAAAAGCGACGAGAGATAGCCAATTTTTTATATAATTGTTCATAATTATTAAAAACTCCCTCGGGTTCTGGTTGTCAGGCATACGTATTTATTGATTAATTCACTATTTATAATAATTACAATTTTTTCCCCTGGTTAGTGGCTCGCTACGCTCAGGCGCTAAATTCGACTCCTGCGGGAATCACCTATTTTGTGCACTCGTTGCATAATCTACTATTATTATATTTAATACAAAATAATGTAACATATTACAATTAACATAATATAATAATTTTTATTTTTACAGGTCTATACAAAAATTATTTAAGACAAAAGGGAATCAAAAATAAAAAAGTTCTCCGAAAATATGTCTCCGAAGGCAAAGAGGCAATAACATACCTCATCAGAGACTTAGGAACAAAAAAGTTAAAGAAAGGCAAAGAAAAGACTCAAAGCAGTTGATAGAACTTACAGTTGATAGTTTACAGTTTGACAGAACTTAAAAGCTTAAATTGTTTTTATAAATAAAAATGTAAAAAGTGTTTTTTAAATAAAAATATAAAATCTTATGTACAATTTATTTAAATTTTTTTATTTCGCTCTCCCTAATAATTGTAAGTAAAATAAAATTTCATTATGTTTACTAAATTGGTACTTATGTTACATTTCTATATATAATTTTATATATTTAAATTTATTAATTTTACTCATTCTAACAGCTATCTCCAAACAAGAGAATAAACGTTCCACTGGACGAACCCATCCTTTGAAACTCTCTTAATTTGTATATTTATTTCTACGTAGATGTTTGTATAGATTTCCACGAGGATTTCTACACAGATTCTACAAATTTCAGCATAGATTTTTAAATGGATTTTTAAATATACGTAGATATCTATACAGATTTCTACGTGGAAATCTACACGGCGAATTGGGACAGATTTCTACGTAGATTTCTACATGGATTCCATGTAGACTCCACATAGATTTCCATGTAAATTCCACGTGGATTTTTTTTAATGTGGCTCCCTCCTAATAGTTGGTAAAAATTTAATTTAACACCTTTCGTGTTAAAAAATAGCATATGCAACACAGGAGTAAAGGTGTTGTTTGCCCTCCTCTTTATTATCTTTACTACAACCTTTACTACAACCTTTACTACAATTTTTGGGAATAAATTATTCTTTTTTTGATATTTAATGATAATTATACATATAACGAATAATTACATTTTATTTCATTCTTGCATAATTTTTTAGGAATAAAAAATGACTGACCATACGATTGATGTTACATTAACGAACTTTTTGGAGGCAGAATATATAAAATTAAATTTTCATGAAGAGTTTCTTGCAGAATCCCAAGTATCAAAACGTAATTTGGATGATGATCAGTACGTATTCAAATCTGTTAAAACTGATTATTTTAAAGTTCATAAGAATTTTGACGCCAGTCGTTTCGAATTAGAAAATGTAGAGAAATTACTTAATCAAGACATTGATAGACATTGCAATGATTTAATTAAACAACATCACATTGTATCGAAAAAAGTTTTGCTTCTTATTTTACAAAATCAATCAAAATGTAAAGATGAACTTCAGAAAATTATTGAAATACAACAAAATTTATTGCATTTGATTAAAATATGCAAAACATGCCGAAATGATTTAAACGTAGCCACGCATGAGTTTACAACATCGAGTTTACAAATTCTTTATTATTGCCGAAAACGCAACATCATACAGAATTTATTAAATGTTTTGCGTAATATAAAGACACTGGTAAGAGTTTTAAGTATTTCAAATTTTGTTATTTCTAAAGTATAATTGATGATTCATTTTTTTTATTAGTATCAAACAAAAGATCGACTTCAACGACTACTTCAAGAAGAAAATTACCCTAAAGTTATTTCCTTAATATCAGAATGTCAACAAGCTGCCAAAATATATAAACAATATTACAGTATTGCTTCGATACATAATAATTTGAATGACGTTTTAGAACAAGTGGAAGAAAATTTAGATTTATCTTTATCTAAAATGTGCAATAATTTTAGCGTGGATCATTATGCTTGTATACAGGCTGCCTATAATTTTCTGGGTAAATCACAAACTGCAATCGATCAATTACACATGCACTTTACCGCTGCGATTCACAGTGCGGCTTTCAATGCTCTTCTTAAGTATGCAAAAGGTAGTTCAATAAAACAGTTTAATGATTTATGTAAATCAATTCCAATAGAATATTTTTCTGTGGGCTTATCCGAATTATGTCAATCATTGCTAATAGTTATGAAATCGTATCATCTTATAATTGCATGGCATACCAATTGTGCACAACAGGATCACCTGGATAATAGATGTAATATTGAAAATTTTAATTCAGAATACGTTTTACAAAAATTAGAAACAGGAATAGCGAAAATTTGTAGTGATATTGAAAATAAAGTCATTATTTATTTAAATGAATTTGAATTGACTTCATTAAAATTTGAAGAATTTATGCAATCGTTAAGCATTATTGACAGGTAAAGATACATGCATATAAGACGTAAGATATACAGAGTAGATAAAAGGTATGAAAATCCCTAGAAATTTGGCGGGGCGGGAAAATCTGGCGGGGTTTGAATTTTAAGGTCAAACCTAATTTTAAGGTGCAACCTTTTAAAAATTTATTATTTTTGTAATTTTTTTTTTTATAATCCATTTGCAAAAGATAGGAAACGGATTACATCGTTTCGGACTTTTTAACTTTGGCTTATATTTTTTTTGCAATTAGTTGTATTTTTATAATCCGTTTGCGAAAGATAGCAAACGGATTACATTGCATCGGATTATTTTAACCCTGGCTTATCTTTTGCGTGTAAGAGGTTGTAACATTGACCGTAAAAATTATGTTTATGGATGAACTCTACCCCTAATATGACAACATGTTTGAGCGTAAAATTTATCCGTTTTTTTCAGAATCCGAAGATAAATATGGGTTTCTATTTAAAAAATCAAAGTTTACCTGAAAATCACCTTGAGCATGAGGTTTAAGATCAAATCCAGGATCATCATCGAATACCTTGTTGTAAATTATCAAAAGGTTCGACCATCCTTTTTTTTTTTTTTTTTTTTGTCATACCCCGCAAGATTTCTAGGAATTTCCATTATGCTTTTTCCTCACTCTGCATGTTTCTTTTCATTTATTGAGAACATACTTATTAAAAACACATGGATGCAATTACTGTAACACACATATCATAACTAAATTATTTTTGATTTTACGATTTTAGAATGTTAAAGATGGAAAACCTCATTTGCAGAAAAAATATGACGAAATTGTATGAATGTGCTAAATTGAAATTCATAAAATACTTTAATTTATATCATTCCTGCAGACTGGATGAGTTAAAAATTTTTGTAGAGAATGACGGATGGGAGTTATGTCCAATTAAATCCAAATTCAAAGTTACTCAATTACTAGAATTTAAATCTTTAAAGCGTATTATCAATGTGTATCATAGTAACAAAAATTTGAAAGGTAATCTTTTAGAAGTTATAAATTGTGAAAATAGTTCAGATGCTTTAATCAGTTATTTAATGTCTCCATTCGATATAATTTTTGAGCAATCATCGGAAGAAGATATTCTACAAAATTCTGAGGTAAAAAAATTATAATTTTGTTATATAATTTGTTAATTTTCTTTCTGAGTGTAGTCTTGCCGCTCTACATGCATGACAACTTCGCATTAATTTTTAGTAATATTAATTATTTACTGGCAAAAGACTTGCTTGTTAATGCTTACTCAAGAACATAGATGAGAGAAAGAACCACCTATTTCGAAACCCGCTTCGAAAACCACCCTCAGGCGCCTGGTTCAAAATTCACTTATATCTGGAGCGTTTTTTTCTTCTTAAATTTTGTTATGATAGACCTACATGATTTTAAAATACATGTGTTTGCATCAAACGAGCATTTTAAAATGCTGGGCTGCCACTACAAAATTTAAAAAAAAAAACGCACCAGAGATAAATGATTTTTGTACCAGACGCCAAGATAAGTGGTTTTTGACGCGGACTCTGATATATACGATTTTCGAAGCCGGCGCCAAGATAGATGGTTCTTCCTTTCATTCGTCAATATTAAACCTCTTTTTACAGTATCAAGTTTAGATCATATTTAGTTAAAAAATGTAATTACTGATATTAAAAAATTAGTTTAATTATTAAACATAAAACAAAAGCTTGATTATATAATAAGAAATTATTGTCTTGTAAAATTAAAAATTTTTTTTTTAATATTATTAATATATATTATAGTTTAAAATTAACAATCGGGTTCAGAAGAGCTGAAAAGTAAAATACCCCAGATTATTTAAACAATAATATTAAAACATATTATATAAATTTCGTTATTCTTAAAAATTAATTGTGTCAATCAATTCTCTACAAATTTGATGGAGTAGTTGTGGATATCGAGATGCTGACCGTAGTGCATGAGGAAAAGTCAGTCAGTCTATAAAGAACTCGACTCAAGCGGAGAAAAATGGCGGGAAAGGCGCGGGGCTTTTAAAAGCAAAGGCATTGTATGGCGTTTACGCAGAAAACAATGGCCCTTATTAAAACATTAAAATTAAACGATTTACAACATGTCTAACTCAGCCCTTACGAAAAAAATTCTAATAAGTGACTATAATAAAAACCATAGTTAAATTATAATCTTGGTAACACTGCTTGCTGCGAAAGCGATTGCGCACGTGATTGGGCATGCGACTTGCAGAAGAATTGCAGGAATTTAGAATGCAGTAATTGCGATTGCAGCAGAATTGCCATACAAGCGTGCACTCGCCAAAAAATACATACGATTCCAGGTGAATTGTGCTAATTCTCAGCAGAAGAAGTACGTTAGAATTGCGCACGGCTCGTGCATTTAGGTAATTTAATGGTCATAAAATCGCACATCTAGCAAAGTTTTGGCAGAAATTGACACTTACCCATCCACAGCAGATTGTAGCAGAATTGAGCAATCCTTCAGAAACAGACGTTCTTCAGCATTGTGTTAGGCTCATGCATCGACGTTATTCAATTGTCATGCAATCGCACATCCGGCAGAATTGCGGCAAAAGTGCACAATCGTCTGGCCGACAGAGGATTGCAGCAGAATTGCACAATTTTTTAGCGCTAGAAGTGCGTCAGAATTGCAGACGGCGCATCTTCAAATTCTGGCACAATTTGAAATTCACCAAAAAACTGAAATTTTTTAATACGTAGTGCCAAACACTATAACTTTACAGAGGCTTTTGTTCGTATACTTAAAAATGCAAGTTAAAACCTTGAGTCAGCAAAACATTAAAAAAGTGAAAAAATGTTCTATTTTTAACAATATAATTATCAATAAAAAACTTTTTTGTAAATATTATACACAATCTTCTTGCATCGTTTCAGATGGATCCAATGAAAATGGCCCCGCAGGAGACATTTTGAAGATTGAAAAAGTTGATTTTCAGAAAATTTAGATTAAAGATTCTCACTAAAAGACTTCGAAGGTATTGTTACTTGGGCAGATAACAAATTTCTAGTCGATAGTCGATAGTCGATGAGTTTAGGAGTCCCGCCGGCGACCCCGTACGGGAACATGTCGGCTATGCACCTAGGCCTGTTAGGTCCTTTGCGCTTGGTCTCCTGGAGTTTTAACCATACCTCAACGCACCTGTTCTCATACCCTTCTCATACCTGTTCTCATTTGGACTGAAGAGCCTCCGCCACTCCGGGGTCTGGTGACCACTGGTTCGAACAGCAGAGCCCCCTGCACACCCCGCGCCATCTGCGCTCCCCTCCCGGGTTCGCGGTATGCCCCCCCCCGTCCCCCTTCTCTAAACTATACCTGCGGTAAAACAATTCCTAGTATCTCACGCTCTTTCATTGAGGCGCCGCAGTCTCCAGGACATGATATCACTTGGTTCGAGCAGGGACTCCCTGCCCACCCCGCGCCATCTGCCCAATTGTTCATGGTCAGCGGTATAGCGGGTGCACAGGTGTCTGCACGCTCCCCCACGGAGTCTACCGGTGTCTTCTCTCCCTAGACCATCCTACACCTAAGTAGGACAAGCTCCCATGTCCAGCGCACTCGTAATTAGACCAATCAACCTGAGAAGGCCCCGCAGACTCAGGGATTTGATATCCACTGGTTCAAGTAGAAACTCCTCGCACACCCCGCGCCCTCTGCCCATTAACCTTGGGCAGCGACACAGCAGGTGCGCCGGTGTCTCCGGCTCTTCCCCACAGAGTCTGCAGGTCCCATCATCGCCCTTACCTATCCTGCTTCTAAAATAGGCCAGGTCCCAATGCACAGAGAGCCACCCAATAATCCTCCTTATGTCCCTTTTGGGAAGGTGGATTATTTCCTTAATCCAGCTTTCATGCGCGGATTCACCAATGATACCCTTGGCGTGTCCACAATCCTGGCCGCCGTTTCACCTCTTAATCTGTTCCTGTCCAATCCATTTGCGGATCCGACCCTCTGTTTCGCAGCCTGGGATCGGCACTTTTGTTCGGATCTCCCTGATTCCTGCTGCATCTCTTTTCGCCACCTGTCTGCTATTTTTTTTCCCCCTGTTAACTACACAGAAATAGACACAAAACTTATAAAATTAATCTAATACGCAATTTCTACTGACCGAGTGATTTTATTTACGATAAGTACTTCTTTTCAAATCTATTATTAACGCATTTAATTTATTGCGTTTCGTCCCAGGTCTGTCTGTTAGACTCATCAGTAAGGCTACGCAGACAGACCCTGCCTTAGACGCTAGAAATATTGTTTCCTTTTTTTGTATAAATTAAAATTTATTTGTACTCACATTTTTCAAATCCTCACACTTCCGGGAAGTCGAGTAGCACGGTCTTAATATGTCGCGAGTACATCGCGATAGTCCTCTGATGTTGATCCTTCCGAAGGCTAAGCCTAACTAGCCGAACGTCTTTTACTATTCGAGCGCGCTCCATCGTCAAGCCGCCGCGTGTTGTTTTTGTTTAGCGCGCCGGGCGTTCCTTTATTGGGTAGTCGCGCGCTTTGTTTATCCGAATGCCGCGGTTGTTTATAACAAGAGGCTCGTAACTTGACTAATATACGAATTTCTATTTATTATGTTCAATCATTTTCTATAATTTTATTCTAATATTTTAGACAATTTTTAAATCATAAATAAATTTTAAATAAGTTAAATTATTTCTTTATTTGAAAAACAAATTAAATTATTTCTTATCTTTTCTTAACTCCTCTTTAACACCCGCAGACGCCTGAATGTCCTGGTACCCACCATAACTCTGCCTTATACTTCCGGGCCAGATTGTCCCCGGCAATCCTACACTTCCAAGCCTCCAAGAAGACCATCTCTGCCTTTCCAAGGGCTGATAAGACCGCCTTGCTGTCAGAGTATATGATCACCTCACGGTTAGACCATTCCTCCTGCAACATGGCCTCCACATAGCTTTTGATGGCTCTTAACTCCACCTGGAACACTGTGGCGTGAGCGTCCAGAGAGAAAACTAGCTCCCTGCCGCCACTCCACAGCCACACGGCCGCACCTATACTCTTCGTATCCTTGGACCCATCCGTAATCCATTGAGAAACCCTTGGGTTCCCCAATGGTACATCCGGGTCCTCCCTTCCACTGGTGGACAGTACCACGTCGAAGTTCCTGTTAAATAGGTACCTCCGTATCATTCCAATTCTCACAATTCCCTGGTGCAAACCTACGGACGCCACCAAGTCAGCACCCTCATGCTTTACCCGATCCTGGGACGATCTGAACCTTACTCTGAAGGCGGCCGCTCTAACCAGAAACACCAGACGGGCGAGACCCAACACCATCTTCATTAGTTTCAATGGCGTTGATCTCCTCGCGCCCGTGATACCTCTCATGATCAAACCTTGTAATCTGTCCAGGGCCATGGCCCCGGTCTTAAGATTATACCTGGGCCACCATGCTGTTGCCCCACGCAATAGTCTGGGTCTCAGCACGGCCATACACATCCAATGGATCCGTCTAGGTTTTAAGCCCCAGGTCTGTCCAAAGGCACTCCTGCAAGACCAGAACGTTCCTATGAAGCTCGATCTCTTGTGCTGCAGATGCCTCCCGCATTTGACTTTCGAGTCGAACAAGACCCCCAGGTATTTGACCTCTTTGGAGAGGGCCAGGCTCTCCCCGAAACGCTTAATGGGTCCCATATCTTTTACCTTATATCTGTTGGTGAAGTTGACCAGCACCGTTTTACTCGGGTTTACTGTCAGCTTCACCTCTTTGCACCATGTCTCCACCACACCTAGTGCAAACATCATAAGGCCCGCTAGAATGGCTTCGTCGTCTCCAGCGACCAGGATCATCACGTCGTCGGCATACGCGTGCGTGTAGATTCCTAGGTCGTTTAACCTTACCAGTAGTTCATCAATCACTAGGGACCATTTTGTGGGTGAAAGGACTCCTCCTTGCGGGCAGATTCTTAACGCCCTCCCCCCTAGCTTCGATATCCCCCACTGTGCCTCTACTGTCCTGTCCTCTAGGACACTTCGGATCCACCTAACCTCGGTGGCCGAAATGCCGTACCTTTCCGCGCCCCGGCAGATACTATCCCCGGTTGTAAAGTTGAAAGCCCTTTCCACCTCCAGGAATTCCGCCAGCGCCATGCCCTTGTTTTTCATACCTTTCTTAATCCTGGTGCACGCCTCGCCTAGGGCGGAGTCCACTGACTTTCCCTCCCTGTATGCGTGTTGCGCCGAGTGCAGAGGGTTCTTCCGCAGGACCCCACCCCTAACGAAGTGATCCATGAACCTTTCCAGGGTTTTAAGGAGAAAGAAAGTCAGACTGATGAATCTGTAATCCTTTACCCCTTCATGCACCTGCCTCCCCAGTTTAGGTATAAATATAACCTTTGCCTTTCTCCAGTCCAGTGGAACGTAACCTAGTGCCAGACAAGCTCTGAAGATCGACACGAATGGATCCATCAGCAGCCCTGCCCTCTTTTGCAACAGAGCAGGGAAGTTACCGTCTGGGTAAAAGCCTTTAAAAGGCTTGAAGTATTCGACAGCCCAGCTTACTCTTTCCCTTGTTACCACTTGCTCCGCCGTTCCCTAGTCCTGCCCGAGATGCTCTCCCTCGGTTTAGAAACTGGGAACCGCCGCCTCAAGCGCAGTCGTTCCCGGGAAGTGCGCCGCCAGAAGGCAATCCAACGCTGCCCTGCTATCCGCGGCCCACTTGCCGGACGGCATTCTTATCTGACCAGTTCCACCTCCCATCGGCCTGGGTAGTATCCTATTAAGCCTGGCCGCTTCTGGGATGGATTCCAACTCCTCGCAGTAGCGCTTCCACCCCTCTCTTTTCGCTACCTCGAGTGCCTTCTTGTAACAGCGCCGGGAGTCCCTATAGGCCTCCCTCTGCGTTGCTCCCCTTTTCCTTTTCCATTTATTGAAAAGTTTCCTAGTCTCCCTGCGCAGGACTTCCAAGTTGCAGTTCCACCAAGGTGCAACTTTTCTGTTACTCCGTTTCCTGAGCCTGCAGTTATCCTCAAAGGCACCCAACAGGACGTCCTTCGTCGAAGCACAGTAATTTTTTAATTCCTCCGTAGACCGTATCTTTAACTCGGAATCGAGGAGTCTATCTTCCAGTCTCCTAAGGTATCCACCCAGGTCTGTTTTCCTGGGTTTTCTCCACCGTTGATCTGTACCTTTTGCATCACCAAGTTCGAATTGCTTAAATGCAATTTTCGCACACAATCTTGTATTTTACTCTTTAACTACAGTTTGTTACTGGTTTTATTGTATTATTTAATATTTACCGCGTTTTTCTGGTTTCAGACTCTAGTGAAACCGTTTAATTTGCATAATAAGTTGTGACAGTACAGTTGGCCTGAGTCAAACTGACTGTCACTTAGGTTCCTTAATA
Source organism: Ormyrus rosae (assembly GCA_035047165.1). NCBI lineage: Eukaryota > Metazoa > Arthropoda > Insecta > Hymenoptera > Ormyridae > Ormyrus > Ormyrus rosae. The sequence continues at coordinate 1,250 of JAWWML010014910.1, read as the reverse complement.
AAGACCTTGGATCCTGGAGAGTACCATCCAGGATCTAGAGCATACTCCCAATGAGCACACACCCACCCGACAATAAATAATCAGTGATAAAGGGGGGGGGGAGAACTTGCTGAACATACAGCTGCAGGACAACTACAGGATGACTACAGGGAAAACTTGCACGGAAAATGAACTTTATAAGTAAAAAAAAAACCGACAGCTGAGTAATTACAGCGAAATTAAGATCCTCAAAGAAGTGGAGAAACACCACTACGCGGGCCGGGCAGCTCGCCATCCGTCGGCTCTACACCTGAAACCGAAAGAGGAAAGAGAGGAACGAGCCCTCATAAGCTCGACAATCAACTACCGGAACGTAGATTTTTGCTTACCTGTTGTCATACAGTTCACCCAGTTACAGCCAACACCTACAGTCCGGCGGAGCCACAACGCATTAAAACTGGCGCTTTTCGGCTATAACCTAGCCTCACCATAATATCGAGCAAAGCGTCGAGGATCGATAGATCGATCGACGCGAGTCGCGGCGAGGCAAACTGCGCAGGCGCGAGTGAGGAGAGAGCGAAGACTAAGGAGTGATCGCACGCGTTTTGGAAAAACTAGAGTAGAGATCCGGGAGTTATTTGCCACGTGACAGCTAATTTAGTTATCGGCTGCGGAGATACGAATTGAAAGTATAAGTGGCGCTGCGAGATCGCGAGCACGTATTCACTACTTATCATTAGTACTTGTCGTCAAGAGGCAATGTCTTGGGACTCAACTTCGTGAGAAGGATCTCCAAGCTGAAATTAAGCTCAAGCTTTAATAAAGCGGCTCTAATTCCTTTGCTCAACCTTGTCCGAAAAGGTCCATTATTTCTGTTTACTAATTTATATTTATTTTCTAAGCTATATTTTGGCAAACGGTTTGTTTATTAAAAAATTTTAGATCCTGTTTCCGAAAGAACGGTTCTTAATTAAAAATGAACCTACCCCTTTGCAAGGTGGTTCTATTTTTATTTCTGCTCTGTATGATCGGAAGCACCGACTATTTAGATTTAAAAAATATAGGGAGGATTGGGCCTGTAGAATGATTGGTTCGAGTTTCAGAACAAGTATGAATAAATAAATGATTTCAAATTCTTATAGAATCCCTGTTGAAAGTGTCTGATAAAAACTATTAAAAAAAAATTGTAATTGAATTAAATTGATATTTGCACCCGAAATTTCTTCTAAAATCTCATAAAAATTCAAGATAAAATTTAAATGAAGTAATAA
>JAWWML010014899.1:0-23876 GCA_035047165.1 Ormyrus rosae | reverse complement strand
CACGTAATGGGCAAACAAAAAAAAAAAAAAAAGAAAAAAAAAAAAAAAAAAAAGAAGCTACATCCCCCGGCGCGCATGTCGCGCTCTCGCTTTCCCTTTCATAATTGCTATTTATGAGTTTTACGCCAGGAGTAAAAGAGAGCGTCCGCGGCTCGCCCTGCTTTTGTGTCCCTCATAATTACTATTTCCACGAAATGCGCGGTGGCGGTGCCTCTCGCTTAATTATGCAAGCTCTCTCTCTCTCTCTCTCTCTCTCTCTCTCTCTCGCGGCTCTCCACCACAGGTTCCGCGCGATATCGAAATTATTTTCGCTGCCCGCGCGCTGCTTGCGCTGGCGCGGGCCCGTATCTTACCGCGCGGGGCGCGCTGCGCAGCAAGCTGGCGCGCGCGGCAATATCGCGCGGGAGAGATGCATATTTTTTCGCGATAGCGCGCACCGCCACCGACGCTCGGATTCATCTTTATTATACCCGCAGGTCAGGCTGCTTATTTATAACTGGGCCGGAGAGCGGGAAGGTCTTTGGAGAATTTGCTGGTCTTTTTTGTCGCCCCCCCCCCCGCCCCCCTCGATCTCGTTTCTTGTTTTTTTCCAATCCGCTCGCGCTGGTAGTTTTATAATGCGAGTAACGACGGCGATTCTGCCCTTTTCTATACCTTTTTATACTTCGTTAAAGCGTTTTCGCGCGGGTGGACACGCTGCTTTTCTTTTCCGATGCGATTGCGATTTTTTTTTTGAACGGCGCGAGAGGAATCGATCGAGGAGGAAAGGAGCGGAGTTCGGGGGTTGGGGTAAATTACAAAAATTACGCGAGTACGCGCCGTTACTCGAGGTTGTCAAGGTGTCGTAAATAAAGAAGCCCGCGAATAAATAGAGAAGCACCCCGGCGATCGTAAAGCAAATAACATCGGTACTTCGTATTCGGGATTAAATTCGCGCGTCTCCCCCCCGGCATTGTGCGCTGTAAAAAATTGTGTTCCATTCATAAAAAAAGTGTTCAACAGCCGCGTAACCGCACGCGGGGCTCGTCGGGTTATACATCAGTTTTATTTTTCCGGCGCTCTCGCGGACTATCATTATTTAACGACGCTCTCCTGAAATAAACAAAAGGCACCGCTCTCGCTCGCGAGAAAGTAATTGGAAAAATGCAAACTGCGCGCGCCCCGCCACTCGAAGAATGGAGCTTTCGTTCGCGAATAATAAATTCAGCGCGATCCGCCGAAATATAAATTAATCCCGCGCATCGCTCATAACCGCTTCTCTCCCCTCTCCCTCTCGTTCTCCGTCTATCTATCTGCCCGGGTCTCACGCCCACCCAGACTCTCTCGTACGACAGCTTGTAAGTGCAACCGCGTCATTAATCTCCGTAGGGAAGGTATCAGCGCTCCTTTCTCCCCCCCTTCCGAAAAAAGCCAGCATCAATCCACTTTCTTCCACTTCCCGTTCCGTTTGCTTTCCCTCTCTTCTCTCCGCCCGGGGGGATGGGGATGGGGGGGGGGGTGGCAGCACGCGCGCGACCGGGGGAAGATCGTTCTTTTGCTTACTTCCGGCGTTCCTCCCTCCCCTCCGCGTCGCGCGCCCGCTCGCTTTTCTTCGCCCGGATTGTCCCTCTGCGCATTCATCTGTCTTCTCCTTATGTATCTATTTATAGTATTTTGGGAATTCGTAGGCGATCGTTCGCGCGGAGGCCAATTCAATCGGCGGCCAATTCTTTAATCGCGGAAGAGAGTCGACGAGCTTCTTTGATTTTCTTATACGCGGATGATCGAAAAATGAAACGGGAATCGATGGTTTTTCAGATCAGCGAATAAAATTCAGTCGAAGTTATTTTCTTTCCCGATAGGTTTTACTTACTGCCGGGTCGATCATGTAAAAGCGAACTGCATACATTGACATAAAATTGAAATAAAGTGCGGAATAAAAGCCGCGTGTTCGAGCTCGTAAAACACCCGACATAATAATCCTTGCAACGCGGCAGCTCTTACGTTGTATAATGCAGGAAACTTGAAACAAGAGAATAGCATCCGTTAATTCCTTTTGGAGAGCTTTTTTTTCCATCTGCAAACGACCTACTAAACTCTGGGTTATACCAGAGCGTTAACCAATCACCATTGGCCAATGGCCATTGATAAATGCGCGCGCCGTTTCCTACCACCGACGGTGAATCGTGACGCGGTAAGTGGACTGTCCCGGGTTAACGCGAGATCCCACAATTCGTCCCCGAAAATACACTCGAGCTGCTTTAAAACTTAGCGACAAAAAAAAACGCGCGCGCAGCATTAATTAAAAGGGGCAATCGATTTAACGAATTCGCGCGATTCGCTCGTTAGGCAATTAAAGCGAAATCAAAGCTTTGGCCGCCCGGCAACAAACAAATTAAACTAAGTAGTTTAATTAATAATACAGAGATCCGCCGGAGAAATTACAGCCGAAACGCCGAGGCGCACTTGGCCCCAACGACACAGTTAAAGCGGAACAGATGGAGCGCGCCGCCTTCAGCCGAGCGCTCGTTAGCACACAGCTCTCCCCTCCCCCCTCCCCCTCCCCCGAAAGTACGAAAGCTCTTCTCCGCGGAGTTTCGCCGAAAATTTCGAAGACACTTCCGGGAGATTCGCGAAAATGACATGCAAGCGGGTCCCCATTGTCTTTGTGCGCTCGGAGTCGGAGGAGGGGAGGAGAGACGACACGGCTGCGTACAGCCGGCGTATAATACTGATCAAAAGTCAGAGCCGCCTGCGGAGAGCTCTCTCTCTCTCTCTCTCTCTCTCTCTCTCTCTCGACTTTGACGCGCCGCTAAAGCTTTGACCTTCAGCCGGAGTTGGAGAGAGACTTTAATTAAAGCGCGCGAATCGATTAAAGCGCGCAGACACGCGCGCGGATGTGTCTGCATTCATTCTCCTCTCCGCGGTTATGCATTTGTACATATAAGTCAACGTCGTCGCGCGCTGACTTTGAATGAAATTCGATCGCGGAGGCGCGCGATCGGGGATTAATTAAAAATCGATGCTCAGGAAAGCTTCCGCGTGGCGCGCGGCTCGACCGCGACGTGTCTTTAAATAAATTTAATACGCCGGTACATACGTACGTTTATCGAGGATGCGCGTCGATTTAAAGTGAAATGACGTACGAGCGGCGAGGGCGCGGGGTGCTTTTAGAAAATTATGTACTCGCTCTCGGGACAGCTTTTGCACAATGGAAATTATGCTCCGGCAAAGTTTTTGTATTAAATGTATATAACATTGAAATGAATGCGATGCAGATCCGGTTGAAAGCTGTGTGTATGCGTCTTGTGCGCAGCTAATATAATTCCCGACAGCGAAGGAAAACGAAATTTTTTAATTTCGCAAAGTACAAGGCTCCCCTTTCGCTTACCATCCTTTATATGTCCGTTTATTCGTCAAGTTTATTGGCTTTCCTCTTCGAAAAAACGGCCGAAGAAATGATCGAGGAGCCCCTCCCCTTCCCACGCGACTACTCGGCATCTCCCGACACTCGAACGCTGCACACGAGGAGAACTCGATCTTGGAAGCGAACGAGATAAAGTGGGCGATATGCGCACGAGGAACCTGTGGAGCTAATATCGGTCGCGCGCGCTCCTGTACAAGCTCCGTATACATATGCACGTGTACGCGCGCGGCATCGGTGCGCGGGGGGGGGGGGGATACGTGTGAACGACAATACGTCTCGCGCGATCGCGATTGCAGAGACGAGTCAAGTGCACCGTTACCCGGGTAAGAGAGAGGAGGCGAAAAGAGGAGGGAAAACGCGGCGACAGGTGAGCGTATATGTACATCGAGAGGACGGGCGACAATGTACTTATCGCGAGGAACTGCGAGAGCTCTCACATTTACGACGCGCGCGCGCGTCTCTTCTGTTCCGCGCTTATGAAGAAATTGAGAAACGCGCCCGTTTAAAGGAAATTGGATTGAACTCCGTTTTCTGGTATCGCTTTTCTCGATGTTCTCGGTGTTACTCGTGCTGCCGCGACGTAGACTCGGCGACGCGGAACGATAATTCCTTACGCTGGCGGCTGGTATTGAAAGTGTGCGTAATAAGGAAGAAATACGAATGCGTTCGCTGAAAAACGTAAAAAATAAACAGTCTTCATTGTTTTTGGAAAAGCGAGTGGCTTAGTATTCGAAATATTGGAATTTTTATATTAAAAATGCGGCAATTTTTATATCAAAATTATTATCGAATGATAGATAGTTAGGTTTATTGCTGTTTCGTTTGATTTGTATCGTGTTACGGACGTAGTAAAAGTCCAAGTAAAGGCTATCGTTGTAGCTAGTCTTAATCGCTACGTTAAGGAGAGCCATAAATGAGGCTTAAGGGCACCGATTGATGGGAGTTCAAATTCTATTGGAATAGAGACGTTCAATTAGGCTGGTCAATTAAAATATTGTTTTGGAGTTGCGAGTACCTTGCGTTTTTTTATTTTGAAAAGTTTAGACAAAATAATGATATCAAATCAAAAAAATTTTCGAAATGTTAGGAAAAATGATGATAAGCGAATGATTTATAAATTAAATTACAAATTCACAAATCTCAAAACAATTCTTGAAGTCATATCTCTGTGTTATTCATGATCATATTTCTCTAATCAATTAGAGTTTCTATGAAACCAACTTTTTTGAATATCCATTACGTTTTGATAAGTATTTGATCAATAAGTAATCAATTGCTTTTAAAACAACTTCAAATATTTTGAGGAACAAATTTTACTTTCAAAAGTTAATATTTTCCGTTCAAGATATTGAAAACGATAAAGTTCAGAAAATCTAGATTACTTTTTCTTTTTCATTCTTCAGTTCAAAATCAGCTCTTTTTCCTTTATTGTTTAAATTAATTTTTCTGCTTGCATTTTTCCTATATTGAACAAATCGTATTAAAAATTTGCTGATGATTAAGTTTTATATTCTACCCTTTATTACTTGCTTCATCTCTGTATTTCGATTAAAGCGAGTTTAGAATATATAGCTCTACAATTCGAACATTTGTAATAGAGGACAATTTTATTTACAGACGCATTAAACTAACTTATGTATTAATCAAATATTTAATTTATAAAAACCGTTTTATAACTCAAACATATCATGACGCTTAACTACTTAGTAAATTATTTGCGAAATCATCAACATCGTACAAAGTGCGTAATTAGCAAAATTATTATTAAACAGAAATTCGGATAACGAGCCGTGCAATATATATACCTGCAACTCATTACGGCCAAATAGTAAACACGCGTCACTAATAGACACGTATCTAAATTGATGTACCACAATCGTATCATCTGCCTCTAACTGAATTTAACTTCACCCCCGAAAATCTCGTCGCCGAGCACCGCAGAGGAAACATTCGTACGGAAAGGGCGAAAAAAGATGAAAGCGATATACGAACGAGCTCTCTCACAAAGGCGGATAAAAGCGGCGGCAATCGTCGGTCGGACTAAAAACGAGCTTGCGTCACGACGACCAGACACCGGAAGCAGGCGAAGAAAAGGTGGATGGGAAGTGTATCGCTTCGGTCGGAAGTAGACTCCGCAGCGGGGAAGACGACGAGTTGCAAATGCTCGGAGACAAGTCTCCGATTGTATATACACGTGTGCAGGCGTGGGAGAAATAGAGAGAGAGGATGAGAGGACAGCCGATGCGCGCGGAGAACGATTTTATCCTATTGATTTCGCACTTCCCCAAGCGAGGCGACCGAGAGACGCGCGGAGACCTTGACATCGATGTACAAACAGCAGCGCCAGCAGCTCTTTTCGATATGCCTGTCTCTTCCCCTCTGCACGTCGCTTTAAGGCTTTTTCAGCTGTAATCTGTGTCAGAAGTCGATCAATGATCTGTCCTTTCTAGAGCAGCCCTTTCCCCCCGACTGTTTTCACATTCACACTTTGGATGGATTTATGCTTGTAGAGGGTATAGAAATGCAATCATTTGCACAATATTAATTTTAGACATTAATCGAACCCCCTACTGTCAAAATCGAACGCGCTCGAATACGTTTCCACCCACACTTCATTCGCGCATATTGCACCCCCAAAATGTTTAATTTCGCGCGCGACAATTAGTTTCCTAACGACATTTCATTTCCCCCCGTTATAACACTGCAATCAAAGCCAAAAGCCTTTCCGCTTTCCGTCGGCCCCTCTCGTTTCTTGTTTACCCTTCGCCCCGGGCCGGGGCGGCGTATCGGTTATACACGAGAGGGCGCTCGTCCCCGCGCTCGTCGAGTCGCGCGAGGATCCTGCATAGTGGGCACTTATCGCGCGAGGGGAAAAGAGTGAACTCGACCCGATGCAGCACTTCGACTTTAATGCGCGAGAAGCCCTCGATCTCCCGGGGACCGAGATATGTCTGTTTATTAAATTCATATACCGCCTAGGACTTGGATTTATTGTGGCGTTAAATTTTTTTTTTTTTACACCTTTTATTGTTATCAGCCGCTTTTACGTTTACGATGCTTCGCTCGTCTTGGGGTAGTAAATTTTGGATTTAATGAATTTTGCGTTGAAATGTCGTTCGGTTAATTTTTAATTAGTTTTCCGACTTGGATAGAGAAATTGATTTGACAAACAAAAGCGAAAATATTTTTATCGGAGATTGTATTTTTTTCAATTAACATTCATAACTGTTTACTTTTTGTTCCAGGTACGTACTCGGCTTGTTCCCATTTTGCGCGTTTCAGTTCAGCAGAGGTAAGAGTCGTATAAGTCAATTAACGTAATTGAAGAGCACAGAAGACCGTAGTAAATAAAATTTCGAAACAATTACGTTGTGTAAAAAATGTCTAAGCAAGTTAGTCTCTTGTGAGTGTACGTGAAATATGGTCACTAGGTGGACTAACGAGCTGTTCTTTGAAGGAGACATGCACGTACAAAATGTACTTAACTATTAATCTAGAAGTTATATGCACGATAAACTCTCGAGGGACTATAATGTCGAACCGTAAACTCTCACCTAACTTAATGAAAGTTGATAAATCTATTTATAAATTTATCGCGTCCCTAATAAATGCGAGTTCATCGTCGAGATTCCGATGCTAAATAAAATTGACTGGAGGTAAATTTGATTTCCTTCATTTTCAGTCGGTATTTTGTAAATAAGGATAATCGAAAATTAAATCAGTGTAGCTTTTCATCGGCGTTTTTCGATAATTTTATCAGGAAAAAAATAGTTTGATCGACTTAAATTTATTAGAGTTCATTAAAGATTTATGCATTACTTTTATGCATACCTTTAAATAAATGAAAAAAATCTAAAGTAAGTTGAATGTCAAGCTTAATTTACAACTAAGAGCAATCGATTCAATGTTACTGGATCAAATAGAATTTACATACAGTATACGTGAAGAATTTGTAATTAACATAATCATATTATTTTTAATTACATTATCGTATTCAAATGTAACGTATTAATTAATTTCCTGATGCTCTTAATTAAGACCAAAATTTTTCTGCGAAACTGACTCAAAAAGTGAGCCACATTCCTTTCATTCTCCTGAAAATTACTCGAACATAATTCAGTTCTCTTTCGTAATGAGCGCACTTTTTTACGTGCTCACTTTTTCCTCTCCCTTTCATTCAGGGTACGTCTATTATTTCCAAAATTTTGCTTAAAATTATCATTGCTTTTCCACTGTTATGGTAAACTAACTTTTAGATTTTGTGTATTAAAAATTAAAAAAAAACAATATATCAATATAAGTTAAATCAGTTTTCCCAAACGGAACTGCTCTGACGCCCTGCAACCATCGAAAACCAAGCGAGTCCCTTACCCTCTAAGCTCCGAGCACTCTGAAAATCCGCTAAATTCTTGCTCCGAATAATAATAATTCGCCCGAACCCTTCTATCTTTCTTCGCGAACCTCAGAGCACTTAGCCATCTGCGGGGGGCCGCTCGTCCGTCATGCATCCGCCAAAAGTGTCTCGAAGTTCGGCGATCTCCCGGTAAAGAGAGAGAGAGAGAGGGGGGGGCAGAGCTCGTTATATATAAGACTCTACCGGCGCGCGCCAGCCTGGAAACATCTGGCTCTATCCGCGAGAGTGGAGTGCGGCGTCGGCGCCTTCGTCGCGCTTGTAAGTTAGTGGCGTAATATGCTCCCCGCCGTGAAATATTCGCGCTCGATTGCCGAACGACAGCCTCCTGCGAGGGAAGGGAGGGGGTGTGGCAAAAATACGAGCGCCGGGGGGATGAAATTTTAAAATGAAGTTAGGGAGTGCGAAAATGCGCGAGTAAGGGAGAGAGGGAGAGAGAGAGAGAGGACTTGAAGAATTAAGACGGAAGGATACCGGATTTATGGAGAATTACGCGAATTGAAGCCGAGGGCCCTCGGAGTTACGTAAGAGTACGGACGGTTTTATGAGTTTCCTGCGGTATGGGAGATGCAAAGTTTCAAGTTCATTTTTTAAGGATGCTCGGCTTGGGGCGAAATTTCGAAAGGATGTCGATTAGAACATCTTGAGAAATTGTTATTATACTTACGGGAATTGGATGAGATCGCTTATTTCCATAGTTTTTGACTGGTTTACTTTAAAAAACTGCTGCCAATTCGTTGGCACTTAGCTTCCTCCCAATTAATTTATCATTTCAATATTATCTCCGAAATTCATTAAAAACAATCCATTTCAACTAAATTAATTTCAAACTATTCTAGATTTAATTAATTATTTCTTTCTGTATTATTATTTTATTTTTCTATGTCCATTTTAGAATTTAATAAACAGCAAAATAAATTTAAATAAAACTTTTGTTATTGGAATATTTAAAATTCTAAAGAACAGAATTTTTTAAATTCCTTGCGGAAAACTCTATTTTGCGCCAGCTTGAGTAAAAGTCATGTTAAATCAAGCTTTGTACAAGTCGTATCAAAAAATAATATTCAATACAAGAGCATAAACGTGATTTTAACCTGGTGTTACTTTTTCACACTATCTTCGTTTTGAAAAAAATTAAATAAAAGGGAGGAAGCAAAAAATTACGGAAAGAACCGAAATCGTCGATTCTCTTATTGTCAGTGTGGAAAAGAGTTGGTGCGTTTGAGCGAACGCCGAACATGAAGACGCGCAAACTTATTGCAGTAAAAGTACGTTCAAGCGAATCATATTATTTGGTCTTCGAAGTTAAAAGTTCTCATTTTATACGCTTGGATGAACACTTGTGAATTTTACGCTCAAAGTAATGGAAACATTTTCTTTTACCTCTCTCAATACCGGTTACAAATTTACTCTTACTTCAAGCGCTTAATAATGTATTGAAATTATAATGTCAGTCGATATTAGATAACATAATAACTATTTTTGATGTATGCTTGACTAATAAATAAGCAATTTCAATCATACGGTTTTAATTTTTACTCTTTTGCCGTACAGCTCCATTTATTATAAATGTTCGATTGCCAAAAACTTAATCGGATCAAACTTGCTTTTATAAAATTTAATCCGTTTTAATGCAGGCGACGTAAAATACACAGCCGTGTAAAATTTTACATTCAGTCTGTTACATTGAATAATTTATAATCAGGTTAAAAAACAAGTTTCACGTTGCACCCATTAATTTGGAATAATTGGTCATTGAAATCCTTTGAATTTTTCGCACGAACATTTCAAGGTTAAATCAAGATTCGAATGTTTGCACCAGTTTAATTACTCGAAACCTGATGTGTGTTTGATTAGTTTGAATATTCCAATATTCGAAATTAGTAAACATTTACTAAGTACGTTTCAGATGGTACTATGTAATACCGCTGCGTGATATTTGCAGGCAGATCTGTGGCTTGTTATTCTTTGACGGATAATTTTAAGCCCGATCAACGTATTGATTCAAAATCCCCTTTGTAGGACATACTAAATAGGAAGCGACCAATTAATCAGCCTTAATGATTAAATTTCCCAATATTTAAACCATCATCAGATAATCCATCAACTCGTCTGAAAAAGGTCAGAAGCGCCGAGAAAAATTTTGCACCCCACAGAACCGGCGGTGAAAGAGGGTCGAAACCAAACCAAAAAAAAAACTCATAAGCTTCGATCCAAAAAAAAGGAGCATCGTCGCGTCGTCTCGAGACGAATAAGAAAAACGCCCTCCTCGAAAGCTCGCTCTATCGAACGAGGCCGCGTGCATGCGTGTGCAGTCTGCGCTGCCGCCTAATGCGATCCGCATATACCTCATTGCGCGCAGCAGCCTCCCTCTCTTTCCCGGCGTTTTTCCACGGCCGCACGTAACTCGGCGCGTGTGCCGCCCCGCGAACAATTGCACGCCTGAGAACTGCCGAACGACGGCGACGACGACGGCGACTACGACGACGACGACGACGTCTGCAGCTGCTCTCCTCAAAGCGCGAAATTTCTTTCTCCCGGTTCTGGGCGCGTTTCCGTATGCGCCCCGAGCGCCGCGCGCGATGACGAAAAAATGTCTGTGCGCGCCGAGCGATTGAAAAAGCGAGCGTATACATCGCCGCGTGGAAGCTCGCGGTGGAGGGAGAAGAGAGAGAGGCTTTTTCTTGGGTTTGTGCTCGCCCCGGCAAAGCGTTCTGCTGCATAATATATATATGCGCGTGCGCGCGATGGGGTTTCTTCGCGCTTTTGAAAAAGCTCGGTAAACAGATATTTCTGAGGTGGGGCGAGTCGAGAGCTCTCGCGCTCTCTTTTCGCTCGCCGATGCATTTGTTTCGCGTATTTTTTGCGAACGAATCAATACGTCGCCGTCGGATTTTCTCGCGATGAATGCCTGTTTTTATTTTGTTTCGTTCCTCGTTGATTTCGTAAAGCCTTTATTTTTTTTTGTTTTGTTTTTTTCATTCGACGGAAGTTATTGGATTCATTGTGCACTATGTAAATTGAAATCATGCAGAAGACATTACGCTTTCCATTGCGCGTATTACGCGGATCATAAAATTCTATTTTTCGTGCGAAATTTCTTTCAGCCAAGCGTTTCGAACCGTAACAAATTTGTAGTCTTGAACTTTTTAATGATTCGGTTCTTTTGGCGTTCGATTATAAATTACAGACGGGAAAAGGTATTGCAGGAAATTTGAAAACAATAAAATTATGTCTTTGAGAATTCAGATTTTCAACCTCTTCTTAAAAAACTTTTTATACTTTTGATCAATGTAATAATTGAAATTAAGATTTTATAAATAAATACATAAATATTTAGCATGAGACATTGCTTTATGAAAATTGAGTGAGCTTAAATAATTAAAAATATAGTAGTAATGCTAATCCTCATTATCGCACTGCAAGACAATAGATTATCACTGCAACAACGAACTAAAATTAACGAACAAAGTAAAACGCGTTAAAAAATGTGTAACTCCTCATAAGCGACATGAATATCTACATTATTAACTCTCGCGTATCGAATAAACTCGCGAACTGAATAAACGAGTGCGCCGCTTGATTCACCAACCCGATGCAAAGCGTCGATAAGCCCATACCCCTTCCCGTGCGCTGAAAGCAAATCAAAGCGTCGCGAGTTCTCGCCCCCCTCTAACGCAAAGCGAGCGATAATATTCTATTAATTAAACGACTTCTTCGGCGCGTCGCGCCATATATAAATCCGCGCGCGCCTGCAAACATCCACGGACACGCGATCGCGAAAGAGCTGCGCGGCGTCAAAGCCATCGCGCGCCGGCCGAAACGAATCAATCGTCACGTGCGGCGGGTGATCGAACGACCTTTAATCGCCGCGGCAATAACCGGGAAATGCCCGAGCGGAAATGCGGCTCCGCGTATTTGCGAGAGGGCCTGGACGAGGCGCCGGATGCGGGGCCATCAATATTTCATTAAAATTACGCGTAATTTGCGATCGCGCGGCATGCCTACTGGCCGGGCTGGAATTTTTAGATAGCTTTGAGACTTTGAACGGGGTGGTTTGGAGCTGAACAAAAACGGAGGGAAAATTATAAAGTTCGTATGTACTTTGTTTGTGAGACACTTTAACCGTAAAATAAATACTTTCATCTTGTTTTTTATGTAAAAATCTATGAATAAATGTGAATTTAATTTATCGTTTGTAACAAACGACGCTATTTTCAAACAAAGTACGTCGCATTCTTATTTCAAAACAAAATTACACGTCGGATTTTTCAACGTAAACAATTTTATTCAAACGACCGAATTGCAAAAACAACAAAACTTTTCCTCCGTTCCCGTAGAATATTTACCACGCGATCTGATTAAATTCCCATACGCGCCTTGTTACGAACGTCCCAATTTGCATGCGATTAATCCCGCCGACAATTCGATTAATCCACACCCGACCCTCGCCGCCCATCGGCATCTTTCTCCGACTAAGCCGGCTCCGGAAAAGCCTTTCCCATCAGCTTCTTTCGGCGCGACGGCCGAGGCAACAGAGGCCGGCGGCGCGTCGAAAAGCAAGTCCGGCGCGCGCGAACGAGCGAAAAGCGGAACGAGCCGTTGGGGTGAGGAGTGAGAGAGAGAGAGGGAGGGAAGTTGGCTTTACCGCGGAAACGCCGCGGTGGCCGATGCCGTTATTTGTCGAGGCACCGCGCAAAGCCGCGCCGCTCGACAGTAAATTAATTGCTCGTCCAATACTTTGTCAGGATTTTCGTGGAAGCTCTATCGCCGGTCTACGCAACTATCCATATACCGGCGCTTTTTTTCTCTCCGAACCTGCCGCGCGCGCCCCTCGTTCTTTTTCATTCTTCCCGCAGGCTTTGCACCCGCCGCCGAAGGTTTTCAGCGCTGTGTTTCAGAGCCTGTCGAGCTCTCTCGCGCGCTTTAGTAATTTAATGTCGCTCTTTACCACCGGAGCTTTCTCGAGCCCGCTACTTGGGGCGCCTCTCTTTTCTGTTTAGCGGTCGCGTAGTAGTAGCGATTTTTGACCCACATTCGCTACGGTTCAAAGGCGGAGAATAGCCTGTTCGTTTATACTCAAAGACGCTTGAGTAAGACATTTTTGCTCTTTCGCTCTTACTTTAATGGTGGCACAGCGCAGTCTTTTTTCTCGGCTTTGCGATTTTTCAGGTATTTAAAACGAGGTTTATTAATTTTTAAAGAACCGCGCTAAAGGTTCGATGTTGACGCTTCGAGGCAGAGCTAAAAGGTTGGCTGCAGATGTAGAGTTAATTATTAGCGAGACAGCAAGTTGATCGAAAGATTGAAAGACTTTTGGGCGATTTTACGATCGGCAAATTGTCGTTATCAACGAACAACTTATAATATTTATCTTAAACTCTATCTAATAAATTAACAAGTAAACATTAGAAAAATGTATTCAAAATTGCATGGGTAATAAATGTCAATCATTAAAACATTATTGACTAATATAGCTATTGATTGATCTTGAGGAGGAGGCGCGAAATACAATTTGAATCGAATTTGACATAGGTGTTCGTTCAAAGTTCGTTTAATTTAACGATTACTTTCTTTTCTTTTTTTTTTAATTGGAATTTTTTAAAATTGATTAAATTCATTATAACTCATAAAATGGGATTAGAAATGAGTGAAAAAATATTTAAAAAGTAGCAGGAAAAGTAATTTTATGTAAATAAATTTGTTTCTTTTGATGGAGAAAACATTAAAATGCTATATGTGAAATAATAGCAACTTTAAAAGTTACGTGATACGTAGAAGTGCCGACGAAAATTAATTTGAACATTTTAATTTGAAACTAGAATTGCACTTTCCTGAAAGTGTACAAAGCATTTTCAGAACTTTGGTATATTAAAACAGATTCATGCATATATATATTTATAATAGTTGTTAGCTTGCATTGTTATTACAATGTGAAATTAAGCTTATTACAAACCGCTGTTTTCAAAAGTTTGGCATCAAAAATTCAAAAAATCGAATTCAAATTATTTAAAGCTCGCCATTCCAAATTATAAATTTACAGCGGTTTTTTTAAAAATACCTTTTAAAAAATACGTTAGAAATAAATCCGAGAAGACGATTGAATTTTAAATCATGAAATTTTTTTCAATAATGTCAATTCTCGAGCTTCAATAAAATTTCTGCTCGAGTCGTCGCAAGCGCGAATAATTGCTTTACTCCAAATCCTTCTATCAAGCTATAAAACTCTTTTTCTTTCAATACCCGATCGAAGAAAAAAGAGGAGATAACGATCGCTTGCGTTCAATCACGCATCTCCATTCGTCTCTTTATTAAGATAGCGTAAATTGCCTATCAGTCGAAGCGCAGGCAGAAATAATTTAATCGTCTGCACTTGCGCCCCCCCTCCCCCCCTCATTCTCTCGCTCCTTCTCATATATATATATATATATATACAGACTTCGTTTCTCTCTCGTTCAATATCCGCGCAAGAGTTATGAAGACAAAGTCCGAGCGCGGCTCCAGCGGCAGGAGCGGCGTTGCGAAATTTATGGCGGCCACACTGCAGACACTCGCTTATATAGAGCCATATATAGCTGCTGCTGCTGCCGCCGCCGCCGCCGCCGCCGCCGCTACTGCCGCTCTCGCGAGCACGAGGAGGGAGAAATAATAAAATGGAGAAAGAGAGATTTCAGATGCGTAGATATGAGAAAGAGAGCAAGACAGGAGGTAAGCATTCATATTTTAAGAGGGAAAATCTGCAGATGAAGAAGGAAAAGCCGGGGCGAAGAAATTCAAGGTAAATAAAGGACACGGGGGGTTGGCAAGAAATACAAGAGAGCAGGAAGAATAATATGTATAAGAGACGGGGCGCCACGGAATATTCTAGGAGATGTGTCTTAATTAATAAGTGACGGGCACCATGTAATATTCGAGGAGAAATGTTAAATTGATACTTGATCATTTAGATTAAGTTTTCTCTGGAGAATAAAAAGGATTTCTACAGAAATAAAGAAGTAATGAAGAACTGAAAGACGTATATTAAATATCTCATTAGAATAAATCAAAATTTAAACAGTTCATCAGAGTATTCTGAATGGCCTGTTTAAAGGATATCAGTGAATTTTCTAGCCAATACAATATTCAGGGATTTTCGTTGAAATTTTATTCAAAAACTACATTTTAGAATATTTTTAGTTTTATAACATGCGAATAACGTTTAAACTTCAATGGAAGTATAGCTTGTTTTAAATTCATTGCGACAATTTGTTCGACACGTCAGTAATTGATTACTATATCCATCAGGACATATGAAACATTCAATAAACATATTTTCACTTCGAACACGTGTTTCTCTACCTCCGATAAATAACATAGTTGAATAAAAAAAATCCGCACTTTTATTGATATGTGAATGCTGAAATAACAAAAATGTAATCTCTTCAAAAATGTATTTTTTAGGCATACCGAATGTTTGCGTCGTCCACAAATATATTTATAGTCGAATAAATGCAAAATCGAATAGCTTTTCAATTGGATAGATTATTTTATTTTTATCCACATTGATGTATTTTGTTTATATACTTCAGTAAACTAAGTCTCATATTCTGTCAATCAATTGAACCGAGATTGAGCGATATCATATTATGATTTCAACAATGAACCAAAATTTAAGCCCACATTTGTTAACTCCATGAAATTAAAAAAAAAACAATACCACGTAAATGCGAGAGCTTATCAACCGCGATTTTAGGTACTTATCTTGAAGGAAAGATCTGAAAAAAGCAGAGAAGATTAGGAAAGTGATACCGCAGAAGGTTCCCTGTCGATCGAGCAAAAATTGAGGTTCAATTATTATTGAATTCCCATTCGACCCTCGTTTGCTTCGTTTCAACGAGCTTTTACATTTTGCCCGAGGCAAAGAGCGAAAGAAGAAAACGAGCAAGACGGCAAAGAGGAAAAAAGCAAATACAGAGACGAGAGGAATCAGGATCACAATACCCGGAGCTACGAGACGTATATATTTCTAAATTTATGCAATCGCCCCAATCGTGAAGCACTACCGAATAAAAAAAAAAAAGACATCGCGCTCTGAGCCAACTCGGGATTCTCGTTTATAAGACTCGACGGTCCAACCGATTGAAATTCTGGAGCTATCGAACGAAATTATGCGCTTTGTATTGTTAATAAATCTGATTGAGTAAAACGGAAATTCTTAAATTGTTCAGCGCGATTTGAGTAGACGTAAGTTACCGGAATAACAGGGTTAATAGTTGAGAATTATGCTCTCGTTAAGCCTATTGCTTTTAGAAAGTAGCTTGTAGTCTAATCTCTCGGAAGAATGTTGACTGACGCTTCAGATAAACATCTGATTTGGTACAAACTCTAAACACTTGAGCTGCGTATAAATTTTGAAGCTTTAATGGATTATCTAATTAACTTTATGTAATTAGCTATGCAGAGGAGCTTTAGATTTAACTAATCTTATGTTTCGAATATAAGTGAAGTACAGCTCCAGTAATGTAAATTATGCAGAACATTCAAAATATTTTACATAACAAATTATGGCTTTATTTTAATAAAGCATCGTAATTAAAACCCCGATTAACCATTTTTAATATGCAAACACGTTTTAATATTCAATACAGACTTCGCGTTTATTAATACTTGTACTTTACAGGCTTGTCGTTCTAATGGAATAGATAATTTTTGTAAAAACCATAATTATTCTAGTAAAGTACGACTTAAGTCATTATTGTCATTTTCATTTAAATAAATATCCTTGTAAATTGCAAAGCAAAACAAAGGTAAAAATATATATATTGAAACCAATTTAGGGAACAAAATACCGTTCTTCCGTTGTACAGCTGTCTCCCAAGTGCTCACTTGCGCAGTGAAAGTACGTCGATGGTGCGGTACCGCTACTTTGTCAGTTCCTCCTCGTTCTCCCTCTTACAATGTCCGTCAACTAATCAGGAAACAATCAAGCTTTCGAAACAAGAGGCGTCGAGGAGCTTAAATTTTCTCGTCGGAGCTGTACCTTTTCGTCCTTTATTCCCCTACTTCGACGAGTACAACGCGTACGAAACTAAATTTTATTTTTGCGCCGAAACGACTTTCTTTATAACAAAAAAAAGTTGTCAATTAGCGAGTATATAAATAGTATCGATCCGCCGAGGAGACGGAAAGTGACTCCCGGCTTTCTTATTCAAATCCCCCATTCTTTTCGCCTTTGGGTTCTACTTCCATTTCACTCCTCCTCCGAGGCCCCCGCCCGTTAAATCCCTAATTTTAATTCCCGACGCTATTGTCGCGCGCGCGGCCAAATCAAACCCGAGTTTTCGAAAATTCGTTTTCCGCGCGCGGCCGGTCGGCGGCGTCGGGCGAGCATCTCGCTCCTCCGTCCACCCCTTAACGTTCTCCTCTACGCGCCCGATAACGAACGCGCGAGAAAAGGTTAACGACCTAGAAATTCATCCCTCCTGGCGCGACCCGCTTTTTTCCTCTTTCTCCCGCTCTCTCTCTCTCTCTCTCTGTGCCAGTGGCTTTCTCTGTCTCTCTGGCTCGCGCTCCTCCATTGAATATACGAAGTTACGCGGGGGGGAGGGGGGGGAGCAACTTTGCCGCGGCTTGCGAGCGAGCGCGTTTTATGCCTCAATGAGTAAGGTTTATCGATCTGCCGGCATTGCGCTAAAGAAAAATGTATAGTCCCGAAGTCGCTTGCATTTGAATTCGTGCCATTTTCCTTTGCCCGGCTCTTTGAATCTCTTTTCTCCCCCTTCGCCCAGGCTTTTTTCTGGCTGCTTCGAGCTTTCCCGCCCCCCTCCCCCTCCCCCCGCTTCCCCGAACCGTTTGCGACCTAAACAACTTATTAGGCGAACCAAGTTACAGTTACTTCTTGAGGGATGCTTTTGCTATCCTGTGCCATGCAATTTCTGTATGCTAATTCAATGCCCGAGTTATATATCATGTAAATTTGAATAAACTGAATGCCTCTATTTATGTATTTAGATTTCTAATCTTTTTACAAATAATAAACTTTGGAATTCGATTAAAAGTTTTCCTAAGAAAGTGTGAATTATCATGTAACATGAAACTACAATTGGTTAAAAATTAGAACGTGCATGCCTCCGCAGTTAATAAGCAATGGCGATCGCAACTAAAATTAATGAACGAAATATAATTAACGATTTCCAATTTTTCTTGTAATTAAAAAAAAAAATGATAAAACATTTAACGAAGTTAGCAACTACACACGTATAAATTTAATTAAAACGACGAAATTAGTTTACCAGTAAATTTGAGTGCATTACAAAGTTCACTGTTGACCGCTGGTTACCAACTGATTTCCAGCGATTATTCCAGCCGGTAAACACAATCAAACCTTAGTTTCCCCGCGATTATTCATACGCGAAAGGCTCGGCAAAAATGTTTAGTCGCGCGGCTCCGCAAAAACCGAATCTCGTATACCAAAATTCATAAATTACGCCGAAGCCACTATGAATTGCTGATACGTGCATTTTACCCCGTCGCCCGCGACGTTTTATCTCCGGGAGGGGCCAGCAAAGATAAGCAAAAGCCGGCGCCCCGCGCGAGGGAGAGGCGCGCGCGCGAACGAAATATTAGCGCGTGCGCCGTAACGGATTACTATTCATGGAAAACAAAGTTGGAAAGCCGCGCGAGTCTCTCTCTCCGCGCGCGTGCAAGAAGCCCCGGCGACTTTTAATATTCACGGTGGCGCGCGCGCACGACGAAATCTCGCCGCGGCTCCTCCTCTCTCTCTCTCTCTCTCTCTCTCGCCGAAATTGAGTTTAGAGATTGAAAATTATTTTGCGCGCGCTAAACTCCGCCACTCGCGGGGAATATTCGCGGCGGCGCGATAAAAGTCCGCGGGAACTTTGCCGCAGTACCGAATATCGACGTTGGAAATTCTCCAGATATCGGCGCCGCGCCTTTGCGCGTCCACGTGTGCATGTGTGCGCGATTGTGTGTGTGGGCACATGCTTCTGCGTAGGGGGGGCGAAATTTATTTCCGGTAATTTATCCGCGGCGGGCGCATGCATCCGCGGCGATTTATTTCCGGTCGGCGCCTTTTTTATCCCGAGGAGATTGAGAAAAATTCATTTGATCCTTATTTACCTTCCGTCTACGTGACTCGATCGCTTTCTCTCTCTCTCTCTCTCTCTCTCGCTTTCGGGCTGTGCCCGTTAGCGTTCGCTCGCATTTTTATTCGTCGAGGCAGCAGTGCCAATGCCAGGAGAGGGTAAAAAGGTGTTTGAACTCGGGGATGGACTTTTTTCATAGGAGAGATATGGAGGGCCGCGGAGACAGTTTGTAACTAATAACATTTTTAGGAATATCGACGAGTGAAAAATAGTTTTTGCCGATCGGCCGCGTAAATATCACCTGTTTTTATTCAAGTAAAGAAGAGACGTTTGCGAGAGACGTATCGAAAATATTATTTTACCAAAATGGATCAGCTTTGTTGAAAATGGAAATTTTCATATTCTGCATGTGTTTTTTTTTTTTTTTTTAGTACTTAATGTCGATATTAAAAATAAATATGAATTAAACAAATATAAGTGAGCAAGCCTCTTTGCTAGAAAAGTTCGTAATTTGGTAAAAAATGTACATGCATATAATAAAAGCATTTTCAAGCTGAAAATTTCGTCCTCTGTGAACTTTCCTGCTGCACTCATTGTGGAAACTTTTAAAAAATGTAATTCTAACGAACAAGGAGAAAGATAGCATTTTTTGCACGATTTTAAGGGTTAAAATGCTAAAAATGCTGCGCATTAAATGGTTTTTTTTTTTAAATATATGCACAAGTCAACGGAAAAAAAATCTACCCTTTTTACGAATACATTACTGCATAAACAGACACGTAACAGCGTATCCAACCAAACTCTGCGAAATTTATTTCTACAATTATTTTGAATTATACTTTTTTAAATCTCCATTCATTAAAAATTTAAAATGCAGATTGGTATACGAAAATGAATTTTTTCCACCTAAAGTAAATCATTCGAATAAAAAAAAAAATGGCGCGTTTTGAAATGTACGTCTGACTTTAAACAGAAATCTTTAGAGACATTAAAAAAGTCGTTCCAGCGATTCGATATGGAAAAGGGTCGTCGCTCGTCTGAGTCGAGGACTCTTCGTTCACGAAAGAACTTTATTGGCCTATCTCTTAGCACGCGGCGATGAAAGGTTAAGTGCTCGATGCCTCGCTCCTTCAAACACCTCATTCTTCCCGCCCTGTTTTCTTTGTTTTGTGTTTATGCCACTTCCACACTGGTTATCCTATTAAATATCTGAATTTTTGGAAGTAAATCCGACTGCTTCGTAGTTTTAATATATTAAAATTTTAATTGAATTTATTATCCCAAAAGTTTATAAAAATAAATATGTTTGAAGAAGAATTTTTTGAAACATATAAAAGTAGTTACTTCAAATATTCTAGTCAAACATCTTTACAAAGTTAATAATAATTTTAACATACTTTAACAATATTTAAAGAATTTCATATCGAGCAAGAATATTGCTCCAAAGTTCCTTAATAAATTCATTCTAGAACACGTATTCTAAAGTTTTAGACCACATAAGTAAAATATCAAACTCGAGAAATGCGACAAAGAAGTAAGAAAATTATCACACGTCCATATTTTAAACCTTCAAAGAATTGCAAAAAAAATGTAAAAAAGCACCTCTTCACACGATGATTTTAATCTTCATTACACTTCGTTAAATTCAGAATTCAGGGTACTGGACGAAAAATCTAGAAAATGTACGTGCATCGCGTTGTTTTAAATCTGCACGCCACCGAATGCCCGTAATAATATAGTTTAAGGGTCGAATGTTCGGGATACCGAACTTATAGCCTGCGCAATATAAAAGTACAGGAGAGGATACTCGACGCACTCGTAACGATAAATGTCCATTCGCGTTAAAAACATCGGAACAAGTCGGCTTCTGTTTTACGATTTTTATTTAAATGAAATTTGCACTTAATTTACGATTTTTACTTTCGAGTGTTATTTTTACATTGATTTTTAATTCATTAAAGGAAATGCGTAACTTGAATTTGTATATAAAAATAAAACAAACAAAACGTGCTTGAGCCTCCAAAATGGATTGAAAAAAAAACGAATCATTAGAACAAAATTACCAGTCGATACGTCCGTCAAAGCGCGGGACACCGTATTAAAAATGTTTTCGCATCCTTCCCCATTAATAATGGAAGCACGCATTTATTCCGAAAAGCAGCACGAGAGTTTCCCGGCCCCGACGCATTTTGAAGCCGCGGCAAAATAATTTTATGCGATGGCGTACAACGGCGGACGCGTCTCTCGTTCGTATCAAGCCGCCCCGGCGATACTCGTTCCCCAGCGACAGGTGGAAAGCGTGACAGGTAGACATTTTCCCGACGGCTGAGCTTGGCCGCGAGACAAATTTGATTTTTGCCTCCGCCTCCCTCCTTCCGCCAAATCCGAGCCACCGGCCGATATGACCCGAATTCGGCCGTCGGTCCTTGCTCGCGTCCGTGTCCGTCCATCTCTCTCTCTCTCTCTCTCTCTCTTTTTCGCCATTTCCCGGCCTTTGTGTTACTCGGGGCATAAAGTCGCCTAGCGTCGCATCGCGTGAGAATAAATAGGAATTTATTGAGAGACGGAGTCGGGCGGGTTTGTAGTTCCGAAAAATTGATGGCCGCCAATCGAATATTGACGTTTGAGCGTACAGACCGTTAGGATTTAGTTTTTACACTTTGTCAGTTTTATATCCTTTTATGGAGAGTAACGAATATCAGGATGCGAAATAAAAGGCTAAAGTTGATTGTAAAATTTTGACCGAATATTGCTTTTTAACTTTCGTTTTGTTCGGCGCGTCGTGAGAAAAATACTAAAGAATATAGATTTTTTGTAATGTCGTGAAACAATATTCTATTCAAACAGAGCGGGATTAAGTTCTCGAGCAGACTGGAGAAGTGGAAAATTCGCCGACAGGCGTAAACACTGATTCACTAAATTTCCCCCTCGCCTCCTCGCATTCGCGAAAGTGCCGAGTCGAGATTTTCAAGTCGAAAAACGAAAGGATAGAGAGGCCGAATTAAAACGAACAGAATTGAATTCGTGCCCGTCCGTATACATTGACCGATGTGCGCGCGATAAAAGAGCAAAAGAGACGAGCGTTTCATAGACTTGAACAGTCACTTTCAACAAAGTCTATTTCCCTGTCCGGTCCTTCTCCATTCTTTCTCTCTCTCTCCCCTCTGGTTGTGCCTCTCGCCTTTCGTGTTCATTCCGGGGTTTTCGAGGGGCTTAAACCGACGCCGACGCGAATGCAGAATTCGAAAAGTAATATGCCTCGCGCGAGAGATGCGATAACGCTTCGGAGAGAAGCGAGAGGAGATGGAATCGACAAGGAAAAAGGATTTCGCCTCCCGACAGACAGTCACTTTTCAGCTGCTGCGTTTATCGACCCTTTGTTTGCGCGGCTAAAACCGCTGCCAATTGCCTCCGCGTTTCATCAAAGTCACTCACCTCGTAAAGAAGTTAGGGATTCGAGGTGAAAGATTGTTTTCTGTCTGGCTTCGTGAAATTGTCGCTGCGTCGGTTTTGCCGTGAATATAAATTAAATGTTTGTACCTGCACGGATTTAATTACAAATTATAATTGTTTTATAAATATGAAATATGTTTTAAATTGAATTGGAATGGATTTTTCAGTAATTTAGCATTTCTAAATGTACATCAGAAATTTAATTATTCCTTTGTTCAATTAAAAAATTAATTTAAACAAATTAAGTCAATTTGTGATTCTAACTATTTTATAATTATTCAAACAAATTAAATCAAACGACTACATTTACAACAAAACAATAACAACAAAACAACGTATTTTAAACGAATGGATAATGTCAAGCAGATGCAATTATTATTTCGCATTTTCCAAGGATTATCTGTGATCTTCGCACTCATAAAATAGTTTTAATAAATAGAATTAATGTCTTTTAACTCTACTTTTAAAGCACAGTCATACTGTACCATTTAAAAAAATGCACAGTTACGCGTAATAAAATAAATGTAACAGTCAGATTTTCGTATAAAAAATTCGCCGAATCTGATTGGGAAAAAAAATGTTAAAATTTGAATACTCTCAATATTACAAAGGTTTCCTTTCCCGAAAAATAAAATCAAGCTCTGCAACTAAATCCATTTTTCCCAGCGACAATTAACAGAACAAGTTAATTCGATCATACGGAGCGTATTTGTTGATCCCACGTGTATTTCTCAATTCATGTTACTTGTGCCGGCCAGGGAATTAAAAGTTTCAGTGCTAATTTTCATCTGACAAATTGTACTCGACGAGAGTGTACGACCCTGCGCTTCCAGTTTTATTCTGACTTGCTTTTTATCTATCGTGAATACTGTAATCAGAGAATACGTTTCAATACGTTATTATTAATAATGTGAATTACACAAATATAACCGTGTTATTACTGTAATTTAACTGCTGTATTTTAAATAGTCACATACACATTTATTTTTAATTAATTGGATATTAATTTATAACTTTAAATATGAAAAGAAAATTGATTACAAAAGGCTTTACCAAATACCTTTATTATTATTGTGAATGACAATGTTGATACAAATTTAAATAAAAGGCCTGTCTTAATTATTTTTAATTACACTAAAGTTTTAATCTTTATAATCATAAAAAACGGTAAAATATCGCCTTTTTTCTACTTCAATTTAATATCTAAAATTATAGAGAACAAAAACAATCCATTGGTTAAAATAATTTTTTTTCGCGAATCAATACGTTAGAAATAATTTCAACCTAGTAAAAGTTTCATAATAGGGTAACTTTTTTCTCTGAAATTATAGGTATTTTTATGCTCTTTAAAATGGCTTTGTTCGATTCAAATATCTCAATATTATCATTAAAAAAAAGTAAAATTAAATTTTTCAAAAATCGAAAATTTGCGATGAAACAAAAACAAAACACACACACACACACACACACACACACACACACACACACACACACACACACACACACACACACACACACACAC
>JAWWML010014848.1:0-23912 GCA_035047165.1 Ormyrus rosae | reverse complement strand
CGATAATAAAGTGTTTAAAAAGAAATTTTTTTTAATATCTCAACTGACTAGAGAGTACCTATAGAGCTACCTTAAGTTAATAATTTACGTAAAAAATTATTAAAGTAGTTTTTAATGTCTTCTATTTCAATTTCTAACTGATTTCAAACCTGTTCATTCTTCGATAGTTGCTAGCAGCTACCGAAAATATCACTTGTCCACTCATTGCAAATTGAAAATTAATAATTATGCAAAGTACGATGATGTTGCAAGAAGCCAATTTTTTTTTTTTAGAAAGGAACGATCAATTTTTGACGCAACCTTTGGCATCGATCAATATATCCTTTCTATTCTTAAAATTTTCCTTTTCCACATAACACCTGCAGCAACCGCGGTTACGTGCAAAAGGATTGCCAAAACCCACTTAAAAAACCAGCGAATATAACTTTTGTAACCGTTCAGCAACAATTAAAAAAAAAAAAAAAAAAAAAAAATTCCGCGCGCCCAATCATCGTAAGAAGTTCTCTCGTACGATATATGTTCGCCTCCTAGGTACAGGCAAGCCAGCGACACGGCATTCATAAATTTTCCGTTACCTCTCTCAAAACCGGCAACGCGTTGCGTAACCGCCGGCCGCCGCCGCTTGTACAAGCTGGCCGGCGAACGAGTGCACGTATAGAGCAGGCAACGCGCGCGAGCACCGCAAAAAAGGCATGCGCCTGGCAGGAGAGCGCGAAGAAATTGCAGCAAATGAAAGTATAAGCTGCCTACGTAGATGCCGGGGCCCCGCGCACTATCGTCTAGCCTTGATTGGGGCCCCACTACTACGACGCAGTCAATACTGGACACCAGTCCGGCCCGCTTCTCGCCGAGCTGAAAACGCTGCGGACGGATATTGGCTTCGTCTGAGCCACTCGGTCTTTATTTACTATTTATGTTTGGAAAGTTTTACAGCGATGTTCGTAATATAGCTGATAAACATAAATATGTAATTGAAAGTCCGTTTGGCAGTTTCATTTCGTTGATGTCGATGTTTAGGAGGCTATAATATTGCAATTCTAAAGATTCGTTAATGTTTTCTTAATCGAAGTGTATAATATAGTCGCAATACACTTTTGTGAATGCATGACTTATTACAATCTAAAAATTTGTTTTAATGAAATGTTCGTACATTTTTTTACTAATAAGTATTTTGTAATAAGTTTTTATACCTATTTTAAGGGGCTTTATTTTTATTTCTACGGATTACATAATTGCATCCTGCCGAAAATTTTAAAAAAGGAAATAAGAATCCATCCTTTAAAAATCAACCTTGACATTTATTTATAGTTCTTGCGCAAGAAGGCTAAAATATGAATAAAATAAAATACTTCCTTCGAAATTAATAGGAGTTTTTTGTGCGACCTTTCGCCTCTGCTTTCTATACGCATAAAAGAGAGCTGAATTTCATTAACGAATATAAATAATAGTTCGAATTTATTGAAACAATTTGTAGAACATTCGTATCAATATTAAAATAAAGCTTTAAAAACGAAACGCCGAAGGTTGCACCAAGGATCCTGATGTCAGTGACCGAATTCATTCCGTACACAGAGAAAGAATTTCGCTCAATGCAAACGACTTTTTTAAAATTCTACCTTTTCATTAAACTGCAGCGCCATTCTCCTCTCTCTAAAAATGCTCATATAACTTTTCAAGCCTAAATAAGCGGCTAATGAAGCGCGCATCGACACTACATTAATCCTCTTACTTTTATAGCCGCTCGTAATTACCTTTGGCAGCACAATAAAATCGCCTAAAAAAAAAAGGAGAAAAAAACAGGAATCCTTAGGCGGCTGCAAAAGAGTGCAAAGAAATTGCTACTAAAGTCCCCACCCGGGCCTCGAAACCCACTTCTCCGGACAGTAGCCGGGAACTGCTCTCCACTCCGTTCGGCGCTGAACGAGAAGCCGCGGGGCCGCCAGAGTCGCACATTCGTTTTCGCACGACGAGCGGGCCTATCTCGTTTTCAGTCACGTCGTTATGTCTCTGCGCGAATGGTTCGACGGACGCGAGGTCCTCATCACCGGGGTGACCAGCGAGCTCGGGCGCAATTTGCTGGAGAAGCTGCTGAGGTCCTTCCCGAACATTAAGGTCCACGCAGTGCTGAGGACGAGGGACGGAGCGACACACGCCGATCGGGTTAAAAAGAGGATTTTCAACTCGCCTGGGTACGATTTTTGTTACTGTTGCTTCCCGGTGCGCGGCGAGTCGATTTGGCGCGGAGTGTTTGTAGAAAAAAAGTGCTGTTTTCGTTGGGAAGCTTTTTTGCTTTTGTTAGTGATCTGTTCGTGTAGGAGTTTGTTAGTGTTATCCTTCTTCGGTCGCTTGTTTTGACGTTTGTTTTCAATTTTAATTTATTCGCCGGTTTATAAGTTTCTGTTTGAGTTCATTCATTCGCGATTGTAAGGTATTTTAATGTAATATGCAACTTTAATAAATCACTGCGATTGGCATTAAAATTCATTTTGAGAAATGTTGTTGTGAAACTTATGTAAATAATCTGTTTTAAACTAGTCAATAGTAAAAGTTTACATCTTCTTATAAATAACTTAGCAATTTAGTCATTTCGATGATGACCAATTGTTCTCTTTAACAAAAATGTTGAAATTTTTAAGAATAAGAATAAGGAACCATTCTTTTCTACGTAAACGTTAAGGATCTAGAAATAACGTTATTGGTGTACGTGAAAGTTTGCGAGGAAAGTGATTGCTTAAAAGTGGTTTTATTTTAAACCAGCGAGTAAAAATTTAACACTTCAATTTATTTTAAAAAATGTGTTATCTAAAAAATAGACTTTACGAAAAATGCATAAAATTTACTAAAGCTTCTTCTGTTTAATAATATTTACATTGTTTTGAAATTATGAGTATTTTACGTTAAGTATAGTTACTTAATTCAAACGTAATAAAACAGTGTTATAAGATTTTCTATGAGAAATCATATTAAATATTACAAGTGTAATATTAATAAACTGACAATAATTATTACATAAATTAACTTTTAATAAAATACTTTTTAATTAACCTTACGGAGTAGTTTCATTAAATAAGTAACTCTTATCATTGCGTTTACGTAAGGATTTTTTTGTAAACGGAAAGTTGGCAAAAATTTGTGAAAGAATTCATGAAAAATTTGTATGCTTGAAACACACTGCCGCCACGCAAGAGTAAGTAATCAACAAAATCAAAGCAAGCGGAAGCAAGAGAAAAGAGTGCAGCCTTACATTACGAAACGCACTGCCGATTTTGCTCTTTCTCCCATAAGCTTTTTTGCTGCTGTAGTGTTTCACCGACTGTTTAGAACACTCAAAAATATTTACCCCGGTGTTTAATCCTTTTCGTCCCACGTGGACGTTTTATAATCAATCGGTTTTAAACGCAGAAAAGCGTAATAAATACTTAAGAGATCAACTCTTTTTACGTCGAAAATGACGTTGCCGAATTTTTTTACAGGTATTTTACCACGTTTCTAGGCTTAGAATCGATCGATTATATATTAATTCTGCTTGAGTCGAAGAGGGTTGAATCAGATTTACTGCTAATTTAATTATTTTATTTGTAATAAATTAACGTTTCTAATATTTTTTCCTTCATCAATTTGCAGTTATGAAAGACTACGACAGGAGCAACCTAATACTGTTAATAATATCTTCACGTACGAAGGAAATCTGATATACACTGACTTAGGCACCATGGAATCGGCGAGACCAAAAATATCAAATGTCAGTGTGGTCTTCCATGCCGGAGGACCATATAATTGCCTATTAGAATATTGTAAGCAATTACCAAAGTTGGAAAGTGTTGTTGTTGCTACTGAACTCTTAAGGTTAATAAACAATGATTTTTATTTTTACGTTGGAAGTTAATTTATATTGATTTATATTAATTATTATAAACCTTATTCTTCAAGAAAAAAAATTAATATTTTAGTTTTTTAAAGGAATTTGGTTAAAAATACATATAGTACGTCGCTACTGTACGAGTAAATTATTAAAAAATATCTATTTCTCCTAATCAACAAATAATATTACGAATATAAGAAATCAAAATTTTGAAATCAACCAATCTCTAATAAATACACCGACTAATCAGTACAAATGATACCTAACAGGATTAAAGATGGTCAAATAATCGAACTCCCGATGACGGCGGATGAAGACGCCCTGCCCGAAAAACTACGACTGGGCATCGTAAGACTCCCACCGATTGGGCCGGCATACCGCGAACCAATGCCCGGCTACGTTGAGATCTTGAAGGCACCGACGACAGCTTTGATAAGCGCAGGCTTTCTAAAAGGTCGACCCGACCAACCTGCTGAAATCATTCCCGTGGACATTGCTACGAATTCGCTTATAATCGGAGCTTGGGACGTTGGTCAAAGGTTAGTGTTTTATTTTACCAAGTCCTCGTTGTGTTCGATGTTGTGTTAGTATATTGTATTTGGTAGAAAAGTCCAGATAAACAAGTGCTAAGTTTAACGATTCTTGCAGGAAGACTAAAATATTATGCGACTGCTTGTGTAACGATTACTTAATAACCGACCTGTGTTCTAACTATGTTTGAGTAATTTACGAATGCTACTTTTTATCATGAGCAGGTTATTTACAACCGATTAACATTACGATTAGTACTATACATGAATTTAAAAAATCAAAATGATCAAATATTTTATCTTTGTAGTTTGATTCGAAAAATCAGGACTTGTTTATTCTTATCTCTTTAGTGTCTATTCCTCTGAGCACTAAACACATGTTTTGATTTATCATACTACGTAGATATAAAATTTGCAAAGACGTTAGTGCATAATTTTCCCGTCATTCAACTGATTGATTAACATTACTTAGTACATTTTTTCTTATTAAATCACTTTCTCCGCGATAAAGAGGAGATTAGGCATCAGTGAATCGGTTCCACATGAAATAATCTCTTGCGTGGAAAAAGCAAAAAGTACACATAAATCGCAGTTATCAATTATGATACATTGCCATGACTTTTCGCAATAAAATTAACGCTCGCTAACGCAATCCGCAAGTCGTAAGGCAAACTGTAATCCTACGCCGCCATAGCTCCTCAATTCTTTCGCGAGATTCAGAAGAGGACACCGTAGCCGACTGCATCGAAGGAGTTATCATCGTCGCACGTGCAAGTGAAATTGCGCAATCCACGCGGCGGACTGAATGAAGCGAGAAGAAGGAGAAAGGGACGAGGTGGGAAGGGGATCTGAGAGAGTTCGCGCATTAGATCAAGTTACCGTGGAAAATTATGCCTGCCCAGTGCAGAGCAGGTTAGGTAGAAAGTGTTTGGCCAGTGAAAGTGCACGAGACATGCTACTTGCGCGTTCACGTGCGTGAGCAAGAGGGACAAAATATGGAGAAACGCTCAGATTCCGAGAGCGAACCAGAGGCGATCGAGTCGCGCTTCCAACACGTGCCGGATTGCTTTGATGCATTTGTAACTTTGCCTTGCGATCCAGCTGTACTTAAGGAAAGCAGCGCTAATCGGCTCTGGTTGGTTCTTAGATTACCGAGAAGTCATTAGCTATAAAGTCTTTTAACAGAATTTAAAAAATGTAAACTGCAATCGTGCATTACTCTCGTCGAATTAAATAATAATGAAAATGAAGACGAGGACGTATCATTTTAGACACTGCGAAGTAAAACAGCTTATTTTAACGTTCTAACTGACCTTTCATAAAAAAAAAATCTCTAGCCAGTCTTCTCTTATAGCCACTCTATCAATTTGCTCATTCGGTCGAGTCATCGTTTCGTTGACACCTCATTTTAAATAAAAACACATCCTCGCATCAAAGAACACGCACAAAGTGAAGTTTTATAACCACTTCGCATTCATAAATTTTCGTAGCAGCTGGAAAAGTAAAGTTTCCTTAATCCAATGAAAGTATCTCAGTATACATTGCTCGCGACGATTCTTTTGCCTTTAAAAGAAAATAAGAAGAGACCTGAAGAATGCTCCGTACATACGTGCTTTCGAACTGGTATAAGAACGATTCTTGTCTATTGGTGGAAAATTATTATGACAGTGAAATTTATAGCTCGTTGTGCAATTTTCGTACGGCCCACTTTCCTGCAGAATTGTTTTCAACATTTTAAGTTATTCATAGATTCTACGCGAGAGCAGTTCTTTTCTTGCAAACACTCGGACTGCGAATGGAGTTTTGGTTTCTTGTAAATATAAGAATTTCATTTGAATTATTTACGGTGGCAAATTTTCGCTTTCTAAAATCTCCCCGTGAACTTTACAGTGCGAGCATTCTAGTTGTTCAATAAAAATTTGCATCTTATTGAACTGGATTAAATTTTTTAATACTCAGAATAAAATTTGTTTTTTTTTTTCAGAGCAACAGTCAACGAGCCGCTATTTTACAATGCTTTAAATATCAACTGTAAGTGGGGAGAACTCGTTCAAAAAGGGGACCGAGCGAATCGCAAATTTCCGTATCCTACGTTCGGAATAAGGGGGATTACTACTTCGGCATTGGTGCATTGGATTTTTGTGTTTTTCTTTGAATGGCTGCCATCCTTCATTTGCGATACATTCCTCTACTTATTTGGGCGAAAGACAAGGTGAGTTTTTAATTTTTTACATATTCTTAAAAAAATCAAACGCGAAAACTAAATGATTTCTTTTTTATCGGATTCAAAAAAGTAAAGATAAATACAGTGATGAATTTTAATTTAGCGTTCTTGTAAAAAAATTGCTACTTCAAATTCTATTATTAATTAGTGACTCTAATGTGATCATCCATTATAAACTTAGATAAACACTGCCTTCTTATACTATTGTTTTTTACCTCCGTCGATGATTACGTTGGTAAACAATTTAAAAATTACAATTTACCGTCTGCTAACTCAAGCGGAACTTAATGAGAAACCGCAATACTGGTAAATTGCCGGTGTGCATTCAGATGCACCGAGGAGACTCGTCAACAATTTCGATCTTTCCGTCAAACAACAACAATGCTTGAGTAACCCAGGGCCAAATATCATTCAACCGCTGCGCGATCGGTGAACCTACTCGAATGGCGCAATCGCCATGCCTGCAAGTAAAAGTAAACGTCGTGTAAGCGAGCAATGAACTTACACTTTCGTCCTTGACAAATTTTATCGATTGAAATTTGGCTTATCATTGAGGATTTAGTTAAAAAATATGAGTAATATTAATTTAACAGAAATTTATTTAATGTATCTTTAATACCGGAAGGATGAATATTAATACATTTTAATACTAGTCAGACACGAATGTAAATTTAACAGAAAAAAATTTAACGCTAAAAAATGTTTTTTTATTCAACGACTTGTCAATAAGTTTCTTTTTTTTAATCCGTAATCGAAAGCGATAATTTATGAAAGGCGCACTAAAAAAAATAATTTAAACGATCCTCATTATTATTGTCCTTTCTTATAACTACTATATTCGAGAGAAGGACTACATTATAAATTGGCAGTTGCATGCATGGCATGAGTTTCTTTAAAAAAAGAAAAAAAAAGATATATGACGCAAATAAAAACTCGTTTTTGATGGAGAAATCATTTTGCATTTTCAAGAACTATGTTCTGATATGATTTAGGTGCACTTTGAAATAATAGTTCTTTGAACCGAAATGCGAGGCCAAATCGCTTACTATTTTTTTTTCAATAGTCTTTTTTACATCGATTGACTAAATTTTGTTCTGCACGTTACTTCATTGCAAAAGAAATGTTAAGATAATGAAAAAAAATATATTTTATTAAATAAGAGACAATATTAATTTTGAACAATAAAATATCACTACACATCTCGAGATTAATTTCGAATACCACCTTCTGGAATTAATTTCCAGTAGAATTTTTTTCAAAAAATCGGTTTTGGGAGCAAAATTTTTACTATCTTCAAGCACATTTTTAATACTTTGCAGAATGCTGGAGGAGCATCACCGTATTCATGACATGCTGAAGGAGTTCGAGTCTGTCACCATGAGACCATTGACCGTCCAACGCCGAAGGTACATCGAATTAGACAACAAAATAGTCTCCCGCGAAGATCTAGAAACATTCCCAATACGACCGGAAATCGACGTCGAAGCCTACATATTGTGCGCCGCCGCTGCAGTCAGAAAATATTGCGTGAAAGAGGACAATCTGAGAGTCATAAGATTTTTCATGCCGACGATTCTCGCACTGGTTCTCCTTGGCGGCTTCTGCTATTATTATTCCTTAGAATAATCTCGGTTCATGTCGTTAAAATATATTGCTGCGATTGTCTTGTTGATCGGGGACTCCGCTTTTTTTGTGGCAGCTTTCCATACCGAGTTCATCAATTTCTTGCCACTCATCGATGCTCCTTAAAAAAAGGGGTTTAAAACAATTGATGAATTTTCTTCAGGCAATTAGGAGAAAAAAATCTTTCGCAGATTCGCCAAAAAAGTTATTTTTAAGATTTAAACAAAATTAGTTTTTTTTTACATCGAATTGTATACTTCTTTTTTTCTAGTTACAGATGTATTTTACAAGTTTTATTAAAATTTCGTATACAACTTTTTATAAATTTTTAAAAGTATTTTTTTGAATTAAAATAGCTTTAACAATTTTTTTATTAAAACATTTTATATCTTTGTTATTGCGTGCGTCTTTTAAAGAATAAATTACTAAAATAACAGTTTATTTTCGAGATTATCATACGTTTGAAAGAATACTTTATACTGCGTATCATCAAATTTAAGGAACATAAAGTATCATCATTTAGACATAAGTAGGCGGAGTATGTATATAGTTGGGTGATTCTTTCGACTTTCTTCAGCATATTTTTACAGGGAAAAGCGGATTTTAAGTTACAAATATTTGTACTATTTTATATTTTATTTTGTTCAGTTTCGAATAGAAAAAAACTGTTTAAAAATATAAATTTTTGGTATGTAATAGTATGCAAGACAACCAAATGTTATTTCGTATTTTATTAATTAATTTAAAAGTAATTATTCGACTGCAAATTTTAGTCAAAATTCGAAAAATTTAAAAATGTATATTGTGAAAATAAATCGCAAGATTGTAAAATTAGCGGCACGATGAAATAGAGAGAGCTAAGTGTTTTATTATTTAATTTTTAGGACATAAAAAATTAACAATAACCAAATCTTGTTATGTAAATATCGTGTACCTTTTTATGTATTTCGCAAATAAAGTATGTTATGCATAAACTGAGTAATTTATTTTATTATCTACTAGGTGCATTCGTGCGCGCTTCGCGCGCTCTCTATTTATTCCATTGTACACATGCGAATTCTTCTTCCTTTTAGTTCGCATTCATCTTTATATTTGATACAATACGATATAGTACATGTATCCAATAAGTTATGTTTTATTTTTAATTTATGCTAACATTAAAATTTGAGGTTAGAAATTAAAGCATGTATAGCAAAACTAAATATTAGTGAAAATGCTTAGAGATTAATTTTAATTTGAATGTTTTATTATCAAAAAGCATTTTGCATGTATAGTTCTATCAGTATCCTTGAAACAATTTTATTTTTTTATACTTTTACCTAACCTTACGTTACTCTCTAACCAATCAAACTAAATCTTTAAGTTAAATATAGTAACGTCATTTGAACCAATTACATTTGTTGATTCATCAGAATTAACCAATCCATTTTCGGCTTCACTTTTCCGCGATCACTTTTTTAATAGAGGATATGTCCCTGTAGAAAATGGATCAAATTTTTGGTAACGAACATGTCCTTCATAAAAAAAACTCTACGCGCCTTTGTTTTTGTGAATATATAGGTGTACAGAACTAATGGCGCGTCGAGTTTTCTCATGTAGGATCAATCCAAAATATTCTTGTCCACATAGTTATCAAATAGAAATTCAAGTTTTTAAATAAATAGGGAAAGGCATTGATGGATTGTGCATAAATGAAGTAGCAATATCTGGTACTGCAATCGGATGAGGTGTTGGCATACACGGCCCATATAAATATTGGATGGGACTAGCTACAGCTGCAGCTGATAGTGGAAAATATGGATGAAATTCATAAGGAACTGAAGTATGTGTCGTGGTGATTTAATGGTAGATAGTACATTTTTACGTTGCAGTCTGGGTGGAAACAGCAAATCTTTATAATGTGTAAATTCATTATTTTTTGCTGCTGAACCAGTTAATTGATTCTCATGAGCCTTTTTAAATTGTGTTACAAGTATTTGCCATGCATAAAGTATGTCTGGAACTAAAAGAAGATAATTTATTTGATTGCTTTTAGGGTATCAATAAATTAATTTATATAGAATAAGTTAGCCAAAAAATAATACATACTGCCTTTGAAGATTTTTTAAAAGTAAAGCAGTTTCATTATTTTTGATTGATAAGTTAATGGAATCATTCATTCGCTTTGAAATTGTTCTTTTAATTGAATTGCAAATATGAACGTATTGCCTTTTAAAAATAACTTAGCTTTCAATTAAAGCCTATTTATTTGCGAATAAATAGAGGATTGTTGTGTTCATTATTTTTAAAGTAATCGGATCGCCGTGCAGCAAATGCAATCAAATACTTTTACCAATATTATTGAACTGAAAGACATTGAAATCATCGACTGGTTATTAAATGCGGTTTAAACAACTGCTTCTTCTCATTATTTAATCAATAATGGAAAAAACGAAATGCACAGAAGACTACTCGGCGGATACAATGCCTCGTAAACTTCGGTCAAAGTTATAATGGTCATTATAACTTCTGACAAACCGCTGCTTTCAGAATATGCGCTGTAAAAATGTCAAGTGCCAAGGGGAGTATACCGCCGCTAAAAATTCTAAATAAATAACGACAAAAAACCGCGGCAACTCTCTTCGGCTACGCAACGACAAGCGGGGGAGGCTCGGGCACGAGGTTTTTCACGGTGGCTCCTTGTTTTCTCCGGGTTCTTGCATTAAATCTTGGAAGCAGATAGGACGTCCAACGAGGCAGGAAATAAAAATTCTCATTGGCCGCTGCAACTCGGCCGTTTCGCATCAGGGGCGGTAAATTTGTCTCGTAAAACTTGCGTAGGCGCTTTCCTGTGCTTCTGCCTTCAAGACAAAGACTGTTACCAGCTTCGGTGAGGTTCTCATGCGTATATATCTATGATAAAACGACCTGTTTTATAAGGAACTCCTCCTCCTTCTCCTCCTTTCTCTCTCTCTCTCTTTCGCGCGCTTTCTTTTTTGAGGTCGCACAATGCAGCGTAGAGCAGCAAAGTATAATATCGGCTAAACGTTGTTTATTGTGCTACTATACGAACAGTAGTTTGATTTATATTGCTGTACTCGTGAATAGCATATTGCGAAATATTGTTTTTTGAGTTTGCAAGATTATCGTTCAAGAATTTGTCGATATATCACGTTACTTTATCGCTGGGATTATAAATTTATAGGAATTTTTTGAATAGGACAGGTTAAAGTACGGTAGAAAGTTTATGTAAGAAGCCTCATTACTTCGGTTAATTTTTTTTCAAGTAAATTAACTAACAAGTGACTAATGTAATGCAACGTTTCTCATCTTGTGAATTATAAGAAGATTTGGAAAGTTTATTGAAGTATCTGTGAAATTCCTGTACTGCATTTACAGTTAACAGTGGGAAATTGTAAAGTTATATTAAAAATTATCAAAGTTGTTAGCGATGCTTCGGTGAATAATAAATTTCTGGCGGCAATTTAAATCATAATCAGCTTTTAATGGTTCGTCAAGTATTAATGCCCGGATTAAAATCATTTTTAATAATTACCGCTTTAACGTTAGTAAACGTATACATGTATTCCTTAGCTTTCAATTTGTATGGAGCAATTACTTTATTAATGAAATTTACGTAATAATAAGCGAAACGAATAACTCTGCTACGGTCAAATATCCTTATAAGGACGTTGATTAGAAGAATGCAAGTTATTAAAAATAAAAGAATTTTATAGTTCTATTTAACCTTTTACCACCTAAAATAAATATTTTTCAGAAGTATCTTTGAAAGCATTCCAATAATATAATTAAAAACATTACAGGTTTAACAAAATTTTTATTAATTCTACAACCGCGACTTTCATCCAAAACGCAATAACATATTTAATATCCGCCAGAGAAGTTACACAGAAAGTAAAGCAATTTTCCGTCACCGACGAGCCTGCTGTCAGTACAAGCTCTCCTTAACCCATGCAAACTCCATTACCTCTCCGAGGTTTTTTTCCTCTAAACTTTCAAAGGCAATATCGATTCCAAAGTACCAACGCATCGTTGCAAGTGAAAGTTCGGCTCCTTTTTCCTCAAAAGGGACGTATATCCCGCGAGTCCCTCGGAATCGCGCAGGGAGGAGGCACGTGTCCGCCGTACGTATTGTTACGTAACGAGCCTGTCTCTCGAGCGCCCGAGAAAGCGACTGCTTCTAGATTCTCGGCTATCTTTATTGCTACCTCAGTATTAAGGACGGAAATTAAATTTTAAGGAGTCGCGTGCAGACGCTATTCGTAAGTTCTTTTCTCCTTTCCTTCGCGTCCTTCTGCATTTCAGTCCCGGGAATTACGTACGCGTGCGAGAGGAGAGCTCTCGGCTTGTGTTGGATAGGCCGCTTTTTTCTGCGTTATTAAAAAATTCGCTGGAAGAAATATTTTTAATGGTACTTTTGATTTATATTCTCATTAATGAGTTCCTAAGGAAAAAAAAGGAGGCCCGTAATTAGACTTTTTATTGGGAACGGTATATAGTACGATTGTAATTTACGATTGCTGCGATGCTTTTTATCAATATTTTTATTGAAATGCACCTAAAAATAAGTATTTTTTAAATCGTTCTTTGAATTCAATCTTATGTCTAAAACACAAAATTTTTTTTATATGAATGTCTGAAAAAGTAGGACAGTTTAATCAAACTCTTTATTGCTAATTTAGCCTATGAAAAATAAACGATGTATTTATATATATTTATATAAGTAAGTTTATAAAATCATAAATTTCTCAACCCACTCCAAAAGTTACTCTATTAACGACTAATTCCAAGTCTACCATAAGAAGCATTCGTAAATCTTTGAACTGCTTTACCCAGGCTCGCGTACACGCAAAATAGTACGGTGTAAGAGTCGCCTCGTGCCAGAATTTGCCTCATCGCCGTCCTCCTCTAGCTCGAGGATTATTTACCTTCCCAATGACGGCAGTCTGCGGGCTGGCGATGCTAATGGGTCTTAACCTTTGAGCGTCTTTTATACACGCAGACACGCGACGAATCTGCGGAAGAGTGCATCGTCCTTTCCAAGATTCTCAACGAGCGACGACATGCCGGAATGACTAATGAGCTCATTTGCACTCGAGATATGCTCAATTTGAAATCGAGACGCCGTGCGGAAATAAATGATATTCCCCGGGTGAAGATGAAGAAAGACAAAGCTGTGCGTGCGGAAATCATCGCCCCGCTTTTATAGTGGCTCTGAATACTTGAAAATGATGATTTTTAACAGGTGCGATCGTTAATAAATCATCACTTCTTTTATGACGCAGCAAATGTTAGGAAATCGCTGTGATGAACGTTTCGTTAAAGAGACTTGCAGCTATTCATCAATATGTAGAGATAATTTTTCGGTAAGACTTGCTTTTTAAATTAGTAATATGTTATTTTTAGCTTATCACAAAAACAGTAATGTTTAATGGATATTCACAAAATCACAAATACTCTTAATAATATATGTATACACTGAGAAAAAATTTAATTGAATTGATTATATAAAAAACGAAATTTCGTCGATAACACATATTATTAAATTACAGACAAATGCTATTGAAACAATAGTAAAGAAAATATTCAGTGAATTTCATTAAGGAGGTAAACCACTTTAGAGGCAGAAAAATCAAGCAAATTTTGGATTTTTTTCTAAAGAAACAAAACAACATACCGAAATTTTAAAAAGAAGTCTTTATTAATTACATATTCAAGTATGTTTTTAAATTTTTTGTTAACTTTAAAATAAAAAGTGGCGGCAAAGATATCATCATAAACCAAAAATTTTTCGATATAGTATGGTCACAGCATCGATATCACGTAGGATCTTTTTTAAAATGATTTCTTAAAAAATGGCATGTTTTTGAAAAAAAAAAAAAAAAATAAAAAAAAATTGTTAATAATTTATGAAATATGCAATATTTCAAAAATTCCCTATGTGATGTCGAAGACTAGTTAGTTTTCAGTATATGTTTAAAATTTCAAGTCAATCGAACAAAAATTGACCGAGATAATGGTCTGTTCAGTTTGAAAAATGTCATTTTGAAAAAAACGCGTTTAAAGTTTACAATACTGAGAAATCATGTTTAAAATCAATATACCTTCCAAATGCTCGTCTTTCTCCTGCCTTACCTTCCTGGATGATTTTGAATTCGTCCAGTTTTTCGAAATTTCTAGTCGTTTACTCCCTTAAGTACAAACTATTATTTCCCACAAAAATCTGCAACTCCAGGCTACCGCCAAAAAACTGCATCCACGACGTAAATCCAAAAATAATTTAGTAAGAAAAAAACGAAGTTACTAAGAAAGTGCGTTATATATCGTCGCTGATAAAGTAGAGCGCGCGTCGATGTGCATCATATTCGCTCGCCGCCGGGGGGAAATCGCGCTCGGAGAGATTACCAGAGTGCGCCTGCTACCAACAGCTCTCGCTCGCCGGCGGCAGCAGCACCGCACGGCCGGTGCATTCTCGAAGCTCGCGTGACCGGGAACCGCGCGCGCAGAGCCCGGCGACCGCGCCGGTCCGCCGCGGTGTGCCGCGCGCGCGCCTTCGTTAAAATCCCATTATCCTCGTTTTAAATTGGAGCGAGCGAGAAGAAGAAAGTTCGCTCGCCGACGGTGATTAGTTTCGTGAGAAATAATTGGAAGCCGACGGTCACGCGTTCGAGGCTCGTCGGGGCTGCTGCCAGCCGACATTTCGTCAAGGTGGGATATAATTGCGGGAACGTCGGCGTGTTTCTTACGCCGAAGTTCACACCGGGAGAGCGCGCGGGCGTTAAATAGAAGCTGCCGCGCCGAGAACGACTGATGCGCGAAAGAGAAAAAGACGAGGAGGGACAGCAGTCGGATGAAATTGTTATTTGGGAGATGGAAATGCATGCACATTTTTTGCTTCAGTAGTATACGTCGGGATTATGTTAGAAACATTTTTTTGTTTTGACTTTTTACCTTTTGCTGGAACAGAAAAGTTTTTGACGAGGTATCCTAATAGTTGTTTTCTAAAAGCGTTAAATAAAATTTTTTGTTGAATAAAATATTTAAATTTCTGGAATGCAGACCCGTTAGGAATAGCCATATAAAGTTCCTAAACTGATTTTAGTAATTAACTGTTTCTATACAATTACAGAGAAATATTACAGAATAATAATACTCATGCACGGAAGCGTATTTTCGAATCCCCGCCAAATTCCGTGAATACCACATACCACATAATAATACAATTAAGTTAAATTAAATAACGGTCAGGTTTCCCAATTAACTTAGATCGTTTGGAGTTTCAGATTCAGTTTTCGAACAATATCTGGTCGTCGAAACGCGATCACGATTTCGGAACAACCAATCAGCATTTGCGCGCGGAAGGGATGCGCTGCCCCTCACTTCCTTGCGGATTTTCACTAACCCAGTCTTCGCCGAGTTTCGTCGTCCGCGGAATTCGACAGTTCGAAGTTTCGCAACTTGATCGAGGTCCAAGTCCATCTGTACTTCGAGTCAATCTCCTTTGTAAATTTACGAGATTAAAACGAAATCACCATTTAGTTATGTATTAATGATACTAATGCGGTCGATATTGTCATTATTAAATAGAAATTTGCTTTCTTCGTGTGCTTCCATTAGATAAAGAGGATCCAACAAATTTTCTCGAAAATGCAATATTTTCAATATTTTTCTGCCCTTTATATTCTTTATCCAATCCTCTTTTCTCCTTCCGACCGTATATAGAACGATAAAAATACTATATCAGATTTTAAAATACAGCCGCGGCAATATAATCAGGATCCATGCTACCAACGCCGAAAGAACTAACCCTCCACAAAGAAGAAGCCTCCTATTTTTATGCCGATAATCTCGGAGAAGCAATAGTTTCAGGCGCGGGGCGCCCGTCACTCTCGTCCCCCTTTCAGCCGCGAGGACCAAGGAGAGAATAAAGGGGAAGGCGAGAATATGAAGCAGAGTCGAAAGAGAGAGAGAGAGAGAGAGAGAGAGGAGGGAAGAGAATATGCTACCGGCTGTCGTAAGTTACAGTTTGCATTGTGCACGACCCCTGGGCTAACTTTGCTTTAACCCGGAGGGAGACACGCGAGTTCACGCGAGTACTCTCGCCGTCTAAGCAGCTTTACTTGAACCGCTGAAATCGCGCGCATACACATACAGGGGGCGGCTCACGTATACGTGCACCACGAGCCCGAGCTTAAAACCCAAGATACGCTTAATCCACTCGCGGAGCGGCTGCCTCGCACTCAACCTTTTTCTTACTTTCAGCGTCTCTGCGTTTTTATCTGCTCGCGATACTCGCCCGCTTAATTAATATTACCTGGGCTTTTAGATTTTTTTTTCTTCTTTTTTTTTCGCCGGGGACTTGAAAACCGCCGCAGCTTTAAAAATGAGCATGCGAGCTAATTGCATACGTAATGCCGAGGTGAAAAGTTCAATTTTTTTGTTTTATTGGAATGCCAAGTTATGGAAATATTGCGAAGTATAAATTAAGTATTTTCGAGTATTAATTAAGAATTTTATTCTATTTACCAAGCAAATATTAATTCATATGATAATAAGACTCTCGATACGTCCAATAATAAAATTTCTCTTTGTTCGTGTTTCTGCATACATTTGATTAATCCATAGCCATCGGTAATGAGAGCTGCACATAATTTAAAACGCTTCATTTCCCTTTCGTGAAAACAAAATAACTTAAAAACGCATATTGCCGCGAAAACCTAATTTTTAGTTCGCATACCGTTTCACGCCGGCAACCTTGAAGTTAGAAATCTTCATCGAATCCGTATATGCTCATCAAGCGTAAAACTTGTAAAACACAGCGACGGTGTAGTTTCCCCTCGACGAGTTATACGTGCCTTTGCTCAAGCAGGTAGAAAGAGTGTTTATTGACCGAGCGTAACGCCCGCCGTCGAAGTATCGCGGGGCTTTAAATTTCAGACTTGTTTGCCTACTTTAAGCTCGCAGAATGTATGCAGGGGGAAGCCTTCGAGTTCTCTCGCTCTCGTCGGTTGCAGTGGGTAAGTGATATAGTGTCACGAGTACCGGCATTTAGGTTACGCATAGTTGAGCGTAATCATGGCTTTTTTGCGCTTCCCTGCCTCCTCGTTCAAAATAGGATAGGAAACCGTGGATGCATAATTTAGGAGAATTTTACGAACTGCTCGAAAGAGTTCGCTCGACCGTCTGCCCGCTCCGATGCGGCTGTAC
This sequence comes from Ormyrus rosae, assembly GCA_035047165.1. Classification (NCBI taxonomy): domain Eukaryota; kingdom Metazoa; phylum Arthropoda; class Insecta; order Hymenoptera; family Ormyridae; genus Ormyrus; species Ormyrus rosae. The sequence goes on along the minus strand of JAWWML010014848.1, from coordinate 6,466 downwards.
TTTTGTGTTGGAAAAGAATTCGAAATTTAAAGGATAATTAAATCGAGGGGCACACTATTTTTTTATAAATCAAGACTCGTTTACGAGCCGTAAAAATATCCTACATATTTTTCCGGAGCCAGAGATTTACGAATAGCCTTAAAATGTTAATAAACTTTACGTTCGTTGATACAGCGGCCCTTACCGTAAAAGTAAACGAGCGACGTTTTTTTTATTACGGAGTCTGCGCCGGCAGGAGTTAAAGTAGGTAAAGAACGATTTTGTCAGATTCGCGTACCGGCCTCGCGCGCGTTCTTTTATTAAACGAATGAAAACGTTAAAAATCCATCTGCCATTGAATCCCGGCCTCTTTGACATTTATTCAAACGACTTTTATAGCGCCGAAGCTGAAAAATATTGCGCAGATTGGAAGCTATGTTTTCCGCGTTCGACAATCGCTGCTGCGCGCGGAGAGTCTCTCTCTCTCTCTCCGCCACTGTCCCGATCATCCGCGCCCACATACCGCACCGGGGAAATTTCATTGTTTTCGAAATTGCGAGCATGTGAGCCATTCGCGGCCGATTGCCCGGCAACGGCCTGGACGCACGCACTCGGCTGCACTGCGTTTCGAATCTGATTATAGTTTTGGGTTATACGCGCATATCTTGAATTTTTTTTTATGAGAGTCTCGTTCGTTTCTTTTGAGCTAAGTAATAGCCTAGTCGGGAGTTCGCTTTTAATACGTTTTTAAGGCTGAGTTTATCGATGGATATTTAATAAAGTAAGGAAGGAGGTACCTTTGAAGTTATCGCGCAATCAAAGCGGTTAAATTGCACTCAAAGTATCTTATAAGTCTTTTACTCGCCTTCTAATATGCTGCTTCATTTTGCTACACCGGCTCGATCGTTTGTGTTCTTTTTTAAACGATCTGCTTGCCTTTTAATGCTACGTTCTAATATACCGGAAAATTTCCTTTGTGAAAAATTAATTAAATTTCGAAAAAATAAAAATAAGAATTAATCGATTTTGCAAATTAGTTTTTCCCGAGGAAATAATTTGTGATTCATGAAATACATTATAAATCGCTGAAGTATTTTTGAATTTTCAAATAATATACATTAACATTTCAGTTTAATTAATGCTATTTCAATGCTTCCTCGATACCACCTCGCAAAATTCACTGATTATTCGCATAAAAAGAGTCTTCTTAAAAAATAACGAATAAATCAAAATAGCCCCTTTGAAATGAATTCAATTAAAATCCTACAATGACATCGCCAACGACTTAAACCCGAATCAAAGACGAACCAATTTTCGCGAGCGAACGAGCGAAAACAGCGATGGAAAAGCGACGGAGCCCGCGACGCTTACTTCTGCATTTCCTTCAGTGCCACCTCAGAACTCGCTTGCCACTCTATCTCGTCTCTCGATACGTCGACAGTATATACGCCAACTCGAAAATTCGAGCCGCTTTTACTGGCACGTTCGCGTAGGCCGGGGACTGATACGTGACTCTCTGGGCGTCACTGCACTTTCCTGCTCAAACGGATATCTGATCATTGCAATGCTCTCTTCAGTCTAGCATTAACGCTGAATATATCTGGTGGTTTAGCGGACTGGCTTTGAAGTTCAATGTATCCTAATTCCACTACATTGCGAGTGGAGCTTTTGTCGGTGGAAATGATTAAACGTTAATGTATTATAATGAGAAATGCAGAGTAAAGATAGAGTAAAGAATATTTATATAGTTATATAGTTTTGGCCTAAAACAGGTTTATTATTTAATTCTTACGAACCAATTTATTGAGAAATTCAATGTTCAAACATATTATCTTCTCCTGAATGCATTATCGAGTACGTTAGATTTGTATACATTTATTCGAAATAAATTATGCGAATTATATTAAATATTATAGATTTAAATTGAGCTCATTCAGAGGCAATGGCGCAAAATCGTCGAAAACCAATATTCAGGCGCAAATCGAGCGAAGCGAAAAAATGTTCGCTCCGAAGAGCCATACTGCTTTTAAAATCGCTCAAAAATCGCGCACAATTGAAGCTCCCGGTTTACCGGCGTTCAAATATATCAAAATTAATCCCGACGACTCTAATGCCTATAATCTACTCCCACAACGCACTGCTGAAAGCCAAAAACAGGGTCCATACCGCGTTTTACGATTCCTACTCAGCCGTGAATACGAAAAATAGCCGTGTTTACATCGCGGCTCTCAGCGCTTTTTCCTAGTTAATGGCTTTGTGCGGCGAATTTAAGACTCCCCGAAAAGAGCCGGGCAAAAACAAGAGCTCGCGTCCGCGTTTACGACGGATCCGCGAGGGCATAAACAAGCCCTCGATCGACGTGCGCCCGTATTTATAGCGAGGTCGAAAAGCACTCGGCGGCGACGCCACGCGTCGGCAGCGCGAATTCACGCGCGCGCGAAATTTCAGAAGGGGCGAATTTGCCGGGCGGAAAATGAGCCCGAATTTCATGAGACGCTGCTGATTTACGGCTCCAGGTGGCGTTCGCGCGGCGGCGGCGGCGGCGGCGGCCGGGGGAAATTGGAGCAGAGCTTCGATTAATGCGGCCGGCGGTTCGGCTTCGCGAAGGGAGGAAGTCGTTTTCGCTGGCCTTCCTATACGCTCGCCGCAGCGCCGCTTCCTCCTCTGTATTTGCTATAGATCGCGGGAGCTAAGAAAAATGTATCGTTCGAATGAATTATCGCTGCCTCTAATGAGCATAGATTTCGATGCCGCTCTTCGCTTTGTATGTATATGGGCTTCGGTTAAGCGTTCACGAATTTCCGTCGTGTCATTGCGATGATTGCTGTGAAATATGTTTTCCTTGGGTCGGGATGATTTATGAAATGTTTTTCGATGTGAAAGAATATTCGGGGTATCGAGGAAATACTTTTATTGTAATATTTATCAGACAAAAATTGTTTTTGCCCGGAATTCCTACACAATTTTAATCAAGCAATTATTATGAAATTATTCTTGATGCTTACTCATGTCAATAACATCTACTGTTTAATATTTTTCGAAGTTTTTGAGAAGTGTAGAATTAATTTATACACTTATTTACATGCATCATCTTCTGATAGTAACAGAGCATAATTGTTGTAGAAATTTTATAAATCGATTTTTAATAATATTTCAGCAATCAGATGTTGAATTAGAACTACTGGAATTAAATTAAATATGTTTTTTGCAAAGCTTAAGTTAATCTACTATTATTGTCTTGAAATCTAATTTTTTAACTTTATTTTATTTAAAAGTGTAAATGACATTTTACGTCTGCGTTTTATGCCTGTTAGTGTGTTTCTTTAAATTATTTGATTTTGAAAATCAATTTAAATTTAGATCATCTTAAAAGATTAATTTTGTGGAATAGAAACGTCTGTAGTAGGTTAGATAAATTATTCAATTTTTTAGCAGCAATTGAAATGTAGATATTAATAAAGAATATAACCATTTATTTTTAAAGTTTTTTATTGCAATTAATAATTACTTGCCTTTTCTTAATTAAAAGATTTTTCTTTTGATTATTCGTACGCGAATAAAATTAGCCGGAATGCTTACAATGTATGTTCGCGTGCGGTTAAGTAGATGAATTCCGAGTTTAGTCAGACCGCAGCGCTGTCTTACTTCGTGAAATAAGTGCCAAGCATATCACTTACATTATTAGAAATTCACGCAAACTTAATTCTCATCTTTTAGCACAAATTCCTTACACATTTTCGAAATTAAATTAATCATCAAGCTTTTTTTTATTTTATTCACAGCAAAGTTCGAAAGCTCACCACTGGCAATCTACTTATCTTCCTTTGATATATCTCAAGCACTTTCGCTTCACAATTAAGACCTCCTCGTGAATTGCGTCCGAATCTGAATAGCATTATTACCCGTATCGTGCTTTCATAAACTGATCAATGGTTATTCGGCAAAGCCGCTCGCCAACAAGCAGCAGCGCGAATGCACTGGAAAGAGAAGAGCAGAGAGGGACAGAGAGGGCAGAGTCAGTCGGCGAATCGATAAGCGAAACAGCGAAACCGCCGAAGCTCGGAATACATGTGTGTTTCCCCGAGCGTCTCGCTCGTAATTCACGCCGTATGTAGGCGCCAACGGACAGGGGGGTGAGGGGGGCAGGGCAGTAACGCGTCCGTTCGGTAAGCCCCAGAACTGGCCGTGAGAGCGGCTTGGACATCAAACTTTCGACTTGGCGAGAGGCTTCCGCGCGGCTGCCTCCTCCTGCGCGACCAAGCGCGAGGCTTATGGCGGTTTGAAAGGAGAGGTGTTTGATATTTTTGGACGAATGCTTTGAAACGGCGAGGACTTTCAAAGCGATATACCTGCACCTCTCGCGTAATTGTGTTACTTATTGCTGAATTGCGAATACAGCTTGTTTCATATTATGTGCTCGTTTCGAACGTTTACTCTGACTGAAGATTTAAGCCTTCTCAATGCAATCCGCAAAGAGATTATAAAATATTTATGAAATTTTTATCAAATAGATTAGTGTTTTTTTATCTTTTTAGAGCATCGAATGCGAAAGCGAGTGATTTAAAATTTTTCGAAAACAAACTGCTTAATTTAATACATCTGAACTCAAAGATAATGCGAGCGAGTAAAAAAAAAAGATTAATGCGTCACAAATAAATTAAGCAACTTTTTCAGGAACGTTCCTTCGCTTTTTGGCAATTATACAATCGCGTTAAAATGAATCGAGCTTTTCAAGGGCTGTAGAAGTGGATGGATGGAGGAAGGAGCTGTAGGCTGCTCGCCAGCTTCTGACTTTTCCTCGAATTGGGTATGGAGGAGGGAGTGCATAAAATGTTTGAACTGAAATTCAAGAGTCCTTCTATAAAGGATTCGAGAAAGAACGTCCGAGTTCTTTTTTTTTTATTTATTTATTATTTTTATTCTTTTCGCAATAGAAAAGTTGTCGAATATACTGACATGTAAAAAAAGTTAAATAAAAAATTTATATCAAAACAGTTTTGGATCGCGCCAGCGGCTTTTACGCTTCATAACTGCGTGACTGAATGCTTTACAACGCAAATACTTCGGAAGAGAAAAATAATATCAGAGGATTACACGCCGTAGTTTTTGTTTATGCTTTCAATTTTCATCCTACCCGGGATTTATTGTTTTTAAAGTAGCTCTGCAATTCGACCCAATTTTCGGACTGCGCATAACAAGGATCTCGAGTATCTTCCATAACCAGTAAAAGAATTAAACGCCCTCGAGTACATCAGATCAATACAACAAGACAGGCAGTAAAATCGGCTCGAGCGATCGAGCGCGAAAATAGTATCAATAAGCCGAGCAAAACGGCACCCTTAACGTTCCAGAATTCTAATACTGCAGGAGAGGAGAAGGCCTCGGTCCATTACGCGGCTTGCGCGCGGTATATTCCGCGGCGCGTATAATCGCCCGACGCCGCCGGAATTTATCTTGCGAAACACGCCGCAAGGACGACAATAAGTCGTCGCGCGTTTCGCCTCGGACGACGATAACAACGGAGGGAGTAGGGAAGAAAGAAAGAAAATACGCGGAGGGGCCTTTTACGCGCGTCACGGAACGGAACGGAGCGAGGCGAGCAGCAGCGCATTATCTTAACGGCCTGCCCGCGCGCACTGCTCTGTTTTCCTTCGTTTGCTTCCTTTTTTCGTTCTTCCTCTTTTATTTATTCGATTCCGCTACGTGTACCAACGTCTGTACGTCTCTACCGCTGCGGAAGGGTTATATAACTCGACCAAGCTTTTATATACGTTCTCCAGGGTGATTGCATAAATCTGTATACGAGCGACGCGCGCGCACACACACGTCTTTACAACCCTTCTACGGTTATCGCTGGAGAGCTTTTCTTTGCGTATGCGTGTAAGGTGCGAGTTTGTATTCACTTGCTGTTGTCTGCGACTGAATATATGTATGTCTTTATAGGGGGTCTAAGGTGCGGCTTCATATTGAAGGGTAAACTTTGTTTCTCTACGGTTGCGGATAAAGAGAAGCGGGGGGGAGTTCTTAGCAAGGTTTTATAGGGGGATTACTTGACAATCGCGGTGAGTTTAGGGTTCGAAGTCTATGTAATTGCGCGTTACTTTTTGTTGCAGCACGTACTTCAATAACGGTTTTGCATAGTGTTAGTGCGATGGCATCCATACAAATAGTCTAACTTGGTTCGATAGAGTCGCAGAATACTGTTGCTCTTTTACAATGTTAAAAATAACTAAATTTAATACATATTGATAATTAAGAATATACAGCATGTATCGCAATAGGCTTAGAAACTCTGGCCAGCGGATAGAGGAGACAATTCTAAGACATACGTATCTTCGAGTTTTCTCGATCCGACGTCTAGATCCGGAGATGTGGGCAATTGAAAATTGGGAGTTTTGACGAATGAGCGCGAGTTATATGATCGTCTTCTTCCGTCGACGCATCGAATCTCTGGCAGTCTTATCAGGGCCTATTGTCCAGCGGAATG
>JAWWML010014837.1:0-23931 GCA_035047165.1 Ormyrus rosae | reverse complement strand
TAAACTATATTTACTATGTGTTTGGCATCGATGATAATGCGAAACACATCAAACTCGCCTAACCTTTTACTTTTTTTAAAAGTTAATTTTTTAGGGAGATATGCTTTACAATAATTTTAAAAATAATTATGTTATAATAAATACCGTAATAAATTATTTTCCATAGTCATTTATTGATAGAGAATTACAGAATTACAAAGTATAAAAAGTCCTATTAACTTTATGAGAATCGTAGATTATATTAAATTAAATTAAAACAATATTTTTCAGAAAAATATTTCGTCTTTTTAAAGAATACTTTTTTTAAATATTAAAAACGTACATGTGTATGAATTTTCAGATCAGTGAATTCTTTTTTAAAGTCATTAGAATATTTAAATAATGTTTAACTATAAATAGTACAAATATTTCTATGTTTTAAATCATTAAATGATTTTAATGTTTTGGAAAATAAAAATTGTATTTGCAAGAATTTCTATTCACAAGAGTCTGAGTGCGCCTCTATGAATTCCAAAATTATGTTAATTTTTATTAAAGAATTACAATTACGAGTAATATTTATTAAAAATATTCTTTATACAATACAACTTACATATACATATTGATTGTAAGAAAATAATGAATATGTGACTAATTTTTTAATAAAATCTACCTAATATTAATTTGTTGTTTTTCCGGTCCTCGAAATCGTGACTTAGCACTTTTAGTATTTTATTACATTCTTCATTGTATATATATTTATATAATCAAATTTTATAATCTCAAGCGAGTGAGAATTTTGGCTAGTATAAAGGAAAAGGATGCAGGTAAATTATTCTATAGTGGGTTTTTAATAAAGTAGAAAGTAAGTTTTTTTTTAAATAAAATTATTTTTTTTATTTTGGAGGAAATTTTAATTTTAATTAACCATTAAGTTATAAAAAATATCGTAAGCTATTGATTTGTCAGTTCTCTTGCTCTCATGTAATTCAAACACACAGCATCACTCTTCAGACGATGAGCTCGCCGGCGCTCGCATTACTCAGGCCTTAATAGCGACGGCTGTATTTCATCTCGTAGTCCTTCATATGGTAGATGAAGACGTCCTTAAAGTACAGATTGTCCAGCTTGAAGAACCACGGGTACATGGGTCTGTCCAATGGGAAGCCGAAGGACTTGCCGTAGTACTTGAAGTAGCCGAAGATGGGCATTTCGTAGGTCTTGGCCTCTTCGTACGGGCCGATGTAGAAGAACATCTTGAACCTCATACCGTCGACGGATCCCTTGGGGAGCATCAGGTTTCCGGGGAAGCCGTACATCTTCTCGCTGTAGGTGAAGGGCTCGTTGCCTTGGATGGCCTTCAGGACCTTCTTGTAGTACTGGTCGCCGGTGATGTAGTTGTATTTGAAGAAGTACGAGTCGGTGCTCAGACGGTCGAAGTTGTTCATTCCGGATTTCACTAGACATAAGAAGCTCGTTAGTTTATCAAGTCCACGTGGGAATTAAGTGGAAATTGCGAGGAAGGAACTTACGGTTGAATTCGAATTCGTCAAGCATGAAGAAATATTGGTAGTAGTTCAGGAGGTAAGAGTAGTCGTCGTATTTCTCGCCCTCCACTGCAGGTCCCAAGAAGATGCGCATGACAGCCTTGGTGTCCTTGTCGCTGTTGATGTTGAATTTGTAGGTGAATGGTTTGTAGTTGAGGATGTATTGCCAGGCCTTGATGCTGAAGGATTTGCCTTCCTTGTAGCTGTCGACGGCGACGGCGTTGTTGATGTAGTAGTCCTTGGAGTCGAAGTAGGTCACGAGCTTGTCGACCTCGACGCTTTCGAATTTCACTCCTGGGAAGTAGAGGTCGTCCTTGGTGTAACGCTTCAGCATTGACTTGTATCTGTTGTGGAAAGCAAACGTACATTAAACGATTTTTCTAGCGAGAAATAATTTCAGAACAAGAACCAAGTGCTTACCTCTGGAAGAAGTAGAGGATTCTGTCGTACAGTCTGTAGAAGGCAGGGTCTCTCATGCTGGTGGAGAACAGTTGGAGGGAGCTTGGAACGTAGTAGTCCTTGCACTTGCAGTCGAAGTTCTGGCCAAGGATGTCACGAGCCAGCACGTCGTAGGCACCGTAGTATTTCAGGTTGTAGGAGTCACAGTTACCTTCGATGAGGTTACCCAGGTAGTTGAGACCTTCGGGGGTGTAGAGGTTGATCTGTTTGCCCATCTCGTCGTAGAAGAAGCCGGAGTCGATGGCTTCGAAGATGCGGACTTCCAATTTCTTGAGGTACTCGAGGTAACGGTACTTGTAGAAGGGAACGGCGTTCCACCAGTCGCGTTTGGGCATGGAGACACCGTTGGCGTAGGTTATGTCGGAGTAGTATCCAGGGAGGTGCATCTTGTCCCAGGTGAAGTCAGCGATCTCACCGAATCCGTTGGAGAATCTCTCCAGGTAGTATCTGGCCATCAGCTGCTTGTGGAAGAAGTAGTAGAAGTCACCGCGGAAGGTCTTGGGCACGTCGTAGTCCTTGGTGTCCATCCAGAATGGATAGGCCATACGGAAGTAGTAGTAGTAGGCGTTCAGGCCGACATCTTCCATGAAGTAGTTGAGTTTGTACTCGTACTCGTAGGTCGGGTTGACGCAGATGCCGGTGTTGTTGGAGTAGACGTAGAAGGTTTCTACGGATTCCATGTTGTCGCTGTGCTTCATACCGATGTCGTAGCCGCGGTAGTTGCTGTAGCCACGGGTCATCTTTGTGCGGTAAGCATCGCGGATCACCTAAAATACCCATTGAAAATCCATAAAACATTCCTGAACCATTACTAAAATAGTTTGAAATTCTTTGATGCTTACCTTGGAGTCGAAGAACATGTTGGGGTAGATTTCGTAGATGGCCGGGAGGCGGATGAATTTCGTGTCATCGCGGTAGATGACGGCGGTGGTGAAAGCGGTGGTGAACATACCGGGGTTCATGTGGAGACGGGCCCAGCAGGCAGTCTTGTAGAAGGTGCTGAAGTCCTTGGCGAAGTAGAACAGGCGGTACAACAGCATCATCTCTTCGCGTTGCTCCTGTTTGTAGTACGTGAAGGTGGCATCCTTGCTCAGCATACCGACTTTGTAATAGGTCAGGAATTCCTTGACTACCTCCTAGCATTGTAAAAATAAAATGTTTGCATTTTAGCAAGTTCATATTTTTTAAATAAATTTTACATTATGTTATAAGAAAGAGTTACAAAAGTATTCTTTCAGATTTTTAGTTAAGATGCAAGTAAGTGTTTAAATCATTGTTTAAACTACATAATAAGTTAATAAAAAATATTATAAAGCAAAAAATAAGAGTAAACTTTTCTCTTTAATTCATTATTCCGACGATTTTTAAAATTACAGAAATTTCCAATAAGCTCGAGCTTACCTTGTTGGTGTAGTAGTCAAGGTTGCTGGCAATATCGTAGTTGCGTCCAATCTCGAAGTACTCGGCATCGGTCAAGACGTTCTGCTCGACGTACATCAGCAGGTCGAAGATCTTCTTCTGCTTGTGCAGGTAGTCCATATCGGCGGTCTTGCCATAGTACTTCGGCGAACCACTTGCCGCGGCGAAGGCCACCGCCAGGAGGGCAAAAACGATGCAGTTGCGCATCATCCTCGACGATCCGCTTGACGAAAATCCAAGTAACTGACGCGTCTGCCTTATGGGGCAGATTGATGCCTACACCGCCGCGGGCCGCGGCTTTTATAACCGAAATTCGCAGAGATTAGCGGTGGCGCGCGACCCCTGACCCGCGCTGATTTAGCAGCGAGAAAGATGCGCCGAGGATCTTCGTCTTAGCTCAGTGTACTTGGTGATTCTTGATTTGCGGATGGTTCTTTCCATTCTATAGGCAGTGAGCTTGTCAATTTTGAGGATTGTAGGTAAAAAAAACTAGGATGGGGCAACAGCTGGAGAACATTTAAAAGTTTTTGAACGGAACTACAACATTAACACATCATTTTGTTGATTTAAATGATTCTACTTTAAAGCTATTGTCATTGATATTTAAAGGGACTATTTAAGTTTTAAAATGCTCTTTTACTTTTTTTCAAAAATATTTTAGAACTTTAATTTTCAATTTACTGTATTTTTCGTATTGGTATAAAAAAGTGTTTCTTAAGATTAAAAACAAAACTTGGAAGAACAATATAAGGTATGTTTCGAAAAAAATTATATTTTATCTATTGTAATAAATTATATTTGAATTCTATAAAAAATAATAAAATAAATTTTGTATTAAACAACGTTTCAATGACTTTTTCTACCTTATTCGTATTATAAAGTTCTTTTTTTTACATTCTCAATATTTCGTAATAAGACTGATATTAATTATTAAAAAATTAATATTCTAATCTAGTTCAGACAAAATATTTTAAATTGATAAAATAATCCTCACGTAATGAAAGAATTTTATATTCTTTACTAGTGTTATTATAGTATAGTTTATTAAATTTGTAACACATATTTTGTCTTATGGTTATAACTTAAATTCATATTTTTAATTTATTAAATTATTTTTAATATTTAAATAGGTATGAGTAATCGAATTGATTAAAAAGTCGTTGTGTAACTTTTAAGGAGAGGTAGTTTGAATTTGATAAAGCAGATGTTTACTGGTCATAATTATACAAATCGATAAATTGCAAAAATGGAACATTGCATTATTATAAAAATAAAATTTTTAAAGTTTATTTTAACTTTAGTAGTAATTTAAGCTAATTAATGCAGTAAATAAATCAAAAACAAATAATTGACTTGAAAAAATTAAATTAAATTGTGTGTTGACAATTACTTTATGTAAAAGTCACTGAAGTAATTAATGATTAATAATTGTTCTTGCACTTTCTGAATTTCAAAATTGATTTAATACGCCTCTGACATAGTTCTAAATTTTAATTTATTTTATTTGATTTCTAATTGTGCTTTATAACAGTTTTCAAACTCGCACAAGGATCGATATTTTTTTGCTAAAAAAACTTACTAACTAAATAAAAAATGTAATTTTAAAAAATGTTTAAAATTTTGAACTTAAGGCAGTACATCTGCTTAGTGTTGCATTATTTTTAAAATCTTAGAAAATCTATTAGATATAGGGTAATCTTTGAATTTAATAGATCTGTAATCAATGGATCATTATGGAAGGTGCTGGATTCTTCAACCGGATTCAAGCGGCCAAAATGTAAGGTCAATCATTATCTTCACCGTCTGGCAAAAGAATATTGTGTACAACGACAAGAATCAAAATAAAGGGAGAAGGGGCGTATAAACAGCCTAGCGAAAAAACAAGATAGAGGTGAGCGCGGAACTTTTTTCGCCACTCTTGATTGCCTAATTTTGCATCAACAGTCCAGTTATCACCGCTTCGAGTAATGCATATCAGCCAAAGAAAGAGAGAGGTGTAGCTTCTTTTTTCGACAATCATGAGGTTAACGATTGCACACGGTAAAAAGTTGCATTTAAGAGGCAATAACATCTATAATGACGCTATAATCTTTTTCAAATTTAAGTAATTATCGTATTTACTGGATCAACTGGAAGATTCCAGTTTTAATGTTTTTTAACACAATGGAGATAGATTAAACTCTATTCGCTCGTTCAGGCATATTTTTCCGCTTGCGAAGATATTTTCAAATATTAAAGAGATGAAGTAAGAGTGCATTCGGATAAATATAATCAGTTTCGCAGTTGCGCGGCAAAGTTTAAGTATAAGTGCGAATTTTCAAGCAAATTGTATTTTGTTAATACCATGATTAATTAGCTTATAGAAAAATACATTTAAGAACTAAAAAAAATAATTCTATTAAATCACTAATTATTTATTTAAATAGATATAATTTCAATATTAATTTTTAAAAAAGTACAGGTTTTCGTTATTTGAATTAAAAAGAATTATAAATATATTTTACATATTTATTTTTATAACAAACGTGTAAATATACAAACAGAAAATTTAACAAATCGCTATCATTGCATATCAAGTATAATATAAAGCTGCAGATGATAGTATTTCCTGAATATATATTTTTCTCCATTTTATTATTTACTTTACTAACTATCGTATAAAGTCTTTATACACAGTGGCATCACATAAAAAATCATTAAAAAATAATGATTTAGCGAGTTTAGATTTACGGCTATATTAAAATCAGTGATAATATGATGTATTTAAAAATATGGAAGTCAGAATGATATTTTACAAAGCGTTGTACACTAGAACGTGCAATCCTTTTAAAAAAATCATTTACAATATACAGTTTAAACATTAATCCGAACTGCACAGTGAAGCATCATCATCCATTTTTCCATTGTCCAAGTCTTCCTCCATGTACTCTTCATCTGACATTTCTTTCCAATTATCATCTGACTCACTGCCTAATTTTGCTAGATCATCTTCCAATTCTTCATCCGATGAATCTGTAATTAAATAGTAATAAATTCATTGTTTTGAATAAATAATATTAGATAGTTAATTTTTTTTGAAATTCTTTACCTTGACCTGGAATATTTAATAAACATTCTTCACTTGCATCTTCTTGTTCTTCTTTTTGCTTTGTTAATAAGTTCATTATAACGTTGGCTTTTGTTTTTAATTTCTCCATGTTTGTCAACATGATTTTATTTTTGTTTATTAAAGGTAAAAGAGGTAATAAAATTTCTCGAGTACTTTTCTGCGAAAGTAAATACGCTGCATGTGCAGTTATTATTGCCTGTAACCATGTAATAGCTACGTTAGACCTGAAAGAAAAATTTGAATAACAAATTAAGGTTTTATTTTAAGTATGATGCTACAACAAAAACTTCCTTATATATGGTTTTTGATGCATGAATTTCATATATTATTATGTTAATAACTGAAAACCCTAAGTATTCAACTATTTTTAAGGAAAGGGAAATATATGAAATGTATAAAAATAAAATCTTACAGCTTAATGTTTTCTTGCAGTATCCCTACGATTTCTTCTAATAAAGGAGATATCGATTCTGCAGGAAGTTTAATCACAATGTTTTGTATGGTGGTCTCTGTTTTATCAAGTAGAGAATTTCTAAGTAAATTCTTATCTTTGCTAGACACACCTTTTAAAATTGATTGTAAGGCCTCAACCTTAAATGGTGTTTTGTTGGATTTAATTGTTTCTGTATTTAAAGTTAGGTGTTCTAATTTATGTTTAAGAGTTACTTGTGAAGCGGAATTTACTTTATTCTGTTTCACTTGTGACGTTGATTTTTCTTCCAAATCTAAAAAAAACAAATGTTTTAATATAATAAATTATTTATTTATTATGTTAAATTATAAATTACTTTTATTTTTTCCCAATAATATAAATTTAAAGTACCTAAAGTGTCATCTATTTCACTTTTCAGCCGTTTTATTTTTTTAACGGATTCTTCGTTTCTATCTTTCGATTTTCTTGACTTCATAATGCATTGTACTTTGCTTGAAAAGTCAGGTACAACTTTTTCAATTATTAATTTTGAGAATTTTCCATATGATAATAGTATTTTTGTATCTTCTATAAATTCTGCTATCAAAATTGGAACTTGTCGTACTGATTCTTTTTCAATATTATTATTTGCAACCGAAATATTTAATGTTGGTTTTATGGGTTTTGAGGATGGACCATTTGGCTGATATTTAAAAAGTTGTACATTCCCTAGTTTTGTAGTTGATAGAACTATAATTCGAGAATCTTTTGTGTATTTTACAGAGAAGGAAGAAGGTTCAGCATCAAGCATTAACTTTGTTACAGCTTCTTTATTTTTTTCAACCTAAAAATATAAAAAAGAAATTACTATTAAAATAGAAATTAATATTAATTATACATAATATTTTTTAAATTATGTAATCTTACATCAGTTAATGACCATACACTCAGATAGTCATCTCCAATTCCACTACTAAATAGGTAACTTGATCCTTTAATAATTTGTACACATGTTAATCCATTTACTCCATTGGCATGGCCTGTAAATGTACCTATGACTTGCTTAGTTTCTAAATCCCACCATTTTATTGTACGTTGTCCTGATAAAAGTGATTTGCCATCAGGTAAGACTAAAAGAGATGATATTCTTCCTTTTCCAACTTTCCATTTACATTTTACTGACTTCTCTTTTAAATTCCATTCTACTATTTGTTTATCTTCTGCTGCTGTAAATAAATCTCCTTTGGGAGACCATGTTAAAGCTGTAATTGTCGAACTGTGTCCATTTTCAAGTTGATCGCTAACTGAAGAGGAGAACACATCATATAGGATAATAGTTCCATTGGCAGAACCCATTGCTATTAAGCCTATGGGTTTTGCTTCTTCGTCTACAGATTTTTTTCTCTGCCTCTTCCATGGTGAAGACTAAAAAATTCAAATTACCCCATTAAAATTAAACGTTTTAATTCCTTTTATTGTTTTTTATGCATTTTGTCAATAAATTAAAATAATAATAAATTTATATTTTTTATTAGATTTACAAAATATATCTATCTGTAGTTAAAAAATATGCAACTCTTTAAATTAACCATCCTAACCTAAAAAGTGACACGTGAAACCGACGTGCCACTCCATCAGAATACAGCATTAACAACTTCTGCATTCTCATGTTTCCTAAAGCCTACAATCAACATTAAATAAGTAAAGCCTTTCCTCATTAAAAATCCATGCCTTTTCCACAATAATAGTGAAAACAAAAGGACAAAAAAGCACATGGTCTTACCGTAGAGGTATTGCAGGTCGTTTTGAACCATCCTAAGACGCTACAGGGCGAGGATAGGTGATCATCAGGCACGAATTCCTGCTTCAGCTGATTAATCTCTGTGTCCCAGATCCTCAGCTTGCCTTCTGTACCGCAAATCGCTAAGAATTGCCCGTCCGGGGAATACGCCGAGTGGCTCATACTTGCCATTTTTTTTGTTGTCTGTTTATTTTCTCCATACTAGACTACTAAATTTAGTTTTGAACACGCGCCGGAGGTAGCGTGGATGGAATCACAAACACAATTCGTGTCGGAACTTCCGAGTTCCGACTCGGAACAGGATTGGTTGGACGAAATGCTCTTGGGACAAATACCTATTTGAAATATGTTTGTCCAAGAATTTCCATCGAAGGAAAATTATTGGTGCCACCGTGGCACTAGCGACATGGCGGTAAAATGCGCGAAAATCTGAATAAGATATACGGCCGAATTATTAGTAATTAAATTAACAACAAACAAAAACAAATTGATAGAGTATTTAAAAAATTTTTAATTTTATTTAACTTTTCCAGGATATTAAATTATTATGTGAAATCGTTGATTGATTGATTAAATTGATTTTTCAACGTTCACATAAAAAGATTTATTAATATATAAGGTTGAGTTTGTATTTAAAAAATAATATAAATAATAATTTGTAGAATTAATAATTATACAATAAAATTATTTTGAATAAAAAAATAAAAATAAAATAAAATAAAAATCACATGGAATATCGATCCCGACTGGACCGACTCGCGAAGCCCTTTGCTAGGCGCTAACGCCTCCAATCGGCAGAAAAAGACATCATTGCAGACAAAATGTTCTGATGTATTTAACTTTCAAAATCTAAAATACTAGAATAAGTTTAAAGATTCACAACCGATTTCCTTATTTAACGTCATTTTTAATGAAAGTTGTTCGGTAAATTTTTTTTTAATTTAAAAATATTTGTTATATTTACCAAAAACAGTTTTTTATATTACTAAAAAAGCAACATTTTTTTATAAAAATCACTGTTTTAAAGTTGATTACTTGATTTCTAATTTTTCATTTTTAAACATTTTGACTTAGGTTTTATTATTGCGTCATATTATTTTTTCTTTTTAATTGAAACATTATATTACACTATTATTACACTATATAAACAATTTTAATTTTATATCAAACGATGAAAAAAAAGCGAAACTTCATTATATAATAAATCATTTTTAATAAATTTATTAATTTTTTTAATGATTTATGTGTATTTTTTTTATTATTTCCCGTTTTATAACTGTTGCGAATTTCTCTAGACCTTTCTGGTATTTCTCGATGATTCTGGAATATTGGGCGATGCACATATAAGGTGGCGCACTCGGGCTCAGAAGTTAGTACGAAAGAAAGTATCGAAGCAAAAGCATTCAAACAAAACAAAGATCTTAGCAACCGGTATACGTTATCGAGTTTCTTGACGAAATATTAAGTGTCATACAACAAATAAGTGAAAAAAATGTCTTTAATTCCATTAATTTTCTCTGACTGGTGGGAGGACTTAGACAGTCCTCATCATCTTCAGGATCAACATTTTGGTATTGATCTTCATCCAGAGCAACTGTTAATACCACAAAAAATTGAATTGTATCTTCAGCCTCACAGAAAAGTCCCAGCAACAAGTAACATCATACCTTGGGCAGATCTTCTCCGAAATGTAGACAAAGGAGGTGTATCCACTGTAGCGGCTGATAAGGATAAGTTCCAAGTTACTTTGGATGTACAGCAATTCAAGCCTGAAGAGATTGATGTTAAAGTGGTGGACAAACAAGTTGTTGTCAATGCTAAGCATGAGGAGAAGCGTGACGAACATGGCTGGATTTCTAGAGAATTCACCAGGAAATACCTCATTCCAGAACAATGCGACATTGAACAAGTTCAGTCTAGACTTTCCTCCGATGGAGTACTCACAATTTTGGTTCCAAGGAAGGAAGAGCCAAAATTAAAGAATGAAAAAGTTATTAAGATTCAACAGACAGGAAAACCTGCATTAAAGCCAAAAGAAGAAAAATCTAAATAGAAGAGAGAAGTAAACGTCTGTACCTAGGATACACTTTTTCAGTAATTATTATTTACTGTAGCATTTCATTTCAACAAAAGTATACATTTATTATTTAAGACTGAAGACTGATTTATGACAGCTGTGAGATATTTTGTAATTGAGATGGAACGATTTTTGTCTGCTAAATTGTGACCAAGTGGTTATTGTATTTTGTAAAATACAAATTTTTCTTATACTTTTAAAGTAGCAATAGATTTTGTGTTTGTATGTAAAAGAAGACACTATTATGTTACTTTTGAGAGAATTTGAAAAATAAATTACAGTATAATTTATTAATGTTTTCTTATTCAACCTTATATCCCTTTCTTTCCTTTATTATCCTTTTAAATTAAATTCATTCAAACCTATTTATAAAAACCATCTTTGAAATTCAGTTTCTTATCGATCATCTATAGTTATTAAAAGTAAAATTGAATAATTAAAATAGTCAATGTATTTCAATAAAGTTTAGAAATGATTTATTTTATAATTTGCTTTGTTTTATAAAATGTCTACCCTCCTAAAATTAATAAAATAGGTTCAATAACTTTAGAAAAAGTTCTTCAATCTTTTCAAATTTGGGAAAATAAATTTGCAAAGTACTCTTTATAAAAACAAGAAAAATTTGAAAAATTACAGTATTGGAAATCATAGATTTTATATCATGTTCTATAAATTTATTTTCTATATAAATGAAATATACGTTAATTTCAATTAATTTGAGTGCCTAAATTTAATCATACATATTTAAACTATATTTTTAAACTTGCAAAAGATTAAAAACTAGTTTGCCACTTTCTAAAGTTTACACTGTTTATCATTTGCTAAAATCTACTATGGCGTTTTATTTAACATAAAAAATTTTAAAATAAAATAATTTAGTTCTTAGAAAAATAATTTTAAAAATCAATAACTATTCAAAATAAATGATTTGAATTGAACTTTAAAAATAGGTGTCTATGTTTAAAATTAAAGGAGGAAAAATTATTCTTTAATCACAAAGTAAATTTACAAAGTAAATAATCTTACTAGTTTATTTATTGCTATTCTATATAGATACTAACAAAGTTGATTTTTTTAAATAAAAAAAGAATAGTTTATACAGAAAAACACATTTATTTAACTCTTAAAGTATACATTATCTAATAATGTCTAAATCTATAACATATTCACAGCACAACTTACATTCTATCATTTGGCTTATTCATATCTTTAGAATGGCTTATGCATCGACAAATATTACAATTTTAAATGAAGATTAGGAATACAAAAAATGAACAAATGAATGAAATTAAAACTTGTTCTCAGTCATGAAAGTTTAAGTGTAAAAAATGAAAAATAGGTAAACAGTCTTTGTCGTACAGTGATGATGAAGACGACTCTACTTATATTAAAACTTGTAATTTTTATTGACTTTGAGCCATTTTTTTGTTTTCTATTTCAAGCTGCTCTTCTTTTTTCTCCAGGACAGGTTTACCAGTCTTCTCAATTTTCAAAACTTTTTCTCGTTTATTTTCAATTGCTTCTGGCTTTCTTGGGGCCGTAATGGTTAGCACACCATCACTAGATAATGTACTGGAAGCCTTCTCTGGATCACACTGCTCTGGAACCATGTATTTTCGAATAAAGTGCCTAGAGATGATTCCATGGTCGTCTTGTTTTTCTTCATGTTTTCCTGAAATAACAAATTTTAATGATTTATACTAATTTATAAAATTATAATTAATAATTATATAAAAAGTATTTAAGAGTGTAACAACAATTTATAAGTAACAATAATAATTTAAAAACCTTTAAATTAAAAATAAAAGTATTTTAAAACATTAATTACAGTATATATTTGAGAAAAAAAATAGAATAAAAAAAACTAAGGCATCAAAAATAAAACGTAACTTTTACGTTTTTTAAAAATCATTTAAATGTTTGTAATAATTGCATAACATGCGAATATGTAAATCAAAAAAATTAATTTTTATTGTATAAAAAATGTTTAAGAAATCTTACCTTCTACGACGATGTAATTGTCGACAACTTTTACGTTAATCTCCTCCGGCTTAAATTGCTGGACGTCGAGGGACACATTGAATTTGTCTTTGTCGTCTTTGATCATGGACCAGCCATGCTCTTCATCTCGCATTAAATCAGCCCATGGCCTGTTGTAATAAAACGGAAATCTTCGCTCGAATAACGAAGGACTGAAGAACATTTCTGGACGATTCATCCCAAGGCCGAAGTGCTGGTCCAGGAGCCGATGGGGTCGCTCCATTTGTTCCCACATCTGGGACACGATCTTCGGAATTATCGACATTCTTGATCTCATTTTGCTGGTTTTTGTTTATAAAATTGAAATTTCACAATGAATTGCTCGATACTTTCGCTTCGATGTGTTTTAGTATACTGCCGAGATGCGCTTGCCGGCCGGCTTATATATGTAAGCTGCGCGCTCATGGACGTGTTACTAGAGACTTCGCGGCATGTCGCGCATGTTCGTTTGGTTTCTCGACTGTTTTGGCAGTAACTATAGGATCATAGGATGAGAAAACGATTTACTTACGTTACTATTTTTTTATTTTAAATTGCTTTATTGCAAATTACTATATGTTGCATTGTTGATAAAATTAGTTTCATTGGAAACTTCATCAATCGCTTTGTTTATATTTGGAATAGGTTACTGAACGTAATGGAACGTTGCACTCTCTATTTTTACGCGTAATTTTATACTGGCGCATTCAATGCTGATTTAAACTACAGTAGTTTTCGCATATATAAATTTTGGTTTTGCAAACTAATTTACTTTTTTAATCAATGAAATACATAAGAAAATTTCTCATGATTTGACGGAGTGCACATCTTTATATCGTATGTGCTCTGCACTAAAATTACACTCACTATAAACTATAATATACAAATCAACAAATAAATCAACATTTGAATATTTTCACATATGTATACAATTCAAATAATCGAATACTTATAAACAAAAAATACTATAATGTTGATAAATAACATGCGTTTTACAATTTTTAAAGAAAAGCCAAAGAAAAGCAATTTAAGAATATCGTAAAATTTTGAGAAACAAATATTTGTTTTAAAAAATGAATCTGTTACAAAACAATACCCATTTCTCTAATCTAATATTCTAGAAATTTCCAGAACACTGTAGATTATTTCAGAAAATTCCAAAATTTATTTTAGATTTTTATACTTTTTCAGAATGTGCTATGTAATTTTTATTTTACTTTATCAGTTTTAAATGTTCCGTTATAACAATAAGTCTTAAAATATTTGCAAAAATAAATATAAATGTAATAAAAAATATTGAATAGTCATTTAATTAAAGAATTAAATAATAACAAATATTGTAATTTATTTCTTAAATTGTTAAATGTATATGTGTATAATCAATCCCAATTTTACCAAGAACAAAGTTTCTTGATAAATTCACGATTAACTTTGATGAATAAGAAATGTTTTAATTATACTCTAGAATTTAATAAAAAATAAAATTTGTAGTAATTTTATTAGTTTTTTAACATTATATCTTAATAGAATATTCCAGAATGTTCTGGAAATTATATTCTAGAATCTTCTAGAATGTTTATTATTTTTCTATTTAATTCTAACTAAAAACTTAATTTCAAGTCATTTAAAAAATTTGAGTAAAAAATGTATACAACCGCTAATTTAACTCAAGCAAGCGCTCTACAAATAGTGTTATACTTTAATACCAATAATCAAGTTTTGAAACTCATATTAAGTATAAGCCCGTTTTTAAGATTTATTGTTAAACATTTTAACTTTCAAAGAAGATATTAGTAACTGCCACTTTAAATAAGTAAAAACAGGGATAAATTAATAAACAGGGATACATTTTTCTCAGATAAAACTATGTGTATGATGCAATTTAAATTCGGGTTTCGGTGAGCTTAATAGCGTCAATATACGTGTCGCTTCTGGAGAACTCCACGTAATCACGCAGTTATCACGGCCTTTTCTCACCTATCTCCCTGCAAATATTTCCCTTAATCAAATTAAAATAAAGTATTTTTAGGAAATGTATAAAAATATAATTTTTTTTCTTCGTAAATAATAAACATTAAATTTGAAAAAATAAGATTATTTCAGTATTCATTTTTTTAATTTAGAATAGCGATAAATCTTTCCAAAATTGACGGCGAAATAAAGATGATATTGATACCAATTATTATAAACAAGTAAATTTCAAGGACAACAAATATAAACTTAGGACTATGCTCAGTTCAAATCACAAAGTCCTCTAAAATTTCGAACGAATTTTACTTTTATAATTTCTAATAGTTTTTAAAATTCAAAAAGTTGTTTACTTATATATTATGAAAGTAAATTTATAGCAATAGAATATATTCTCAAAGAAAACGAACGACCTTAAACGAATTTGTTCTACAAAACCCAGACGGCAAAAAACGTTAATTCAATAAATCCACCAATCGTGAATCTCGTTTTTGCACAAAAAGGTCTCCTGCTCCGTGTCGAACACAATAAAAACATTTAGACCCGCTCTACTTAATCACTCTAGCATGCATAGAACGATATTCCACGTGTCCCAACGTTAACGCTGACGTGTTCCTTTCGCAGGGCGTTTCGAGAGATGCGCCCAGTAAAAGTTGCCCTTTCCCAGAGTGCACGTGTATATAATAATAGTTCGCGGGCATTTGTACGCGTCGCTTCTGGAAAGCTCGCGCACATCTCTTACCTTCTCTCGGCGTGCAGCGGTCATCCCCACCAACCCAAGCCCGACAACGAGAGCAGCCTCCGGGGTGCGGGTCCCCTCGAGTATATAAGCGGCTTCGCGCAGACTCGCCGGTAGTTTGAACTACGAATCGAAAAGCATCGCTAAGCAACCGCATTTGAGCTCCACATACATATAGAGCGATTTTTGAATAGACGCTTGATATTATACGATTTTCGACGTTTGACCAGTGTTAAATTGGAAAAGTTATAAAGCAATAAAAAAAGTTACAAGCAACATTTATAATATTGCGAGACATACTTAGAAAGCTTTCAAGAGGAATTGTAACTTCGATCGACATTCGAATAGGATATAAATAAACATCGAAGATGGTATCGCCCTTACTACCTTTGCTGTTGTCAACGGCTTACTTCGGTGACTTAGATCGGCCGGTAGATCGCCTCCTGGACCAGGACTTCGGTGTCGGTTTACGCCCGGAACAGCTGCTACTCTCTCGCTACGGTTACTACACACCATCTCGGGATCGACTCTTCGACATCTATTACCGGCCGTGGGCAGACCTTCTGCGCGCGGAATCCGGCGGTGGTGTCTCGAGCATCAGCCTTGACAAGGACAATTACAAGGTAATTCTTGACGTGCAACAATTCAAGCCGGAGGAGATCGAGGTTAAGGTGGTCGACAACTACATCGTCGTCTCGGCCAAGCATGAAGAGAAGAAGGACGAACACGGACTCATCTCCCGCCAGTTCATGCGCAGGTACGTCATCCCCAAGAACGTCGATCCCGAGCAGATCAGCTCGAGCATCTCTTCCGACGGCGTATTGATCATCCAGGCGCCGGTGAAGGAGTTGGAAGAGAACAAGAACGAGAGGAAAATCAAAATCGAATTTACTGGCAAACCGGCCTTGAAAGCCAAAGAGGAGGAGAAGAAGGAAGACGCGAAAAAGGAAGAGGGAGCATCATCGACAACCGAGAGCCCTGCTTCTGCGGGAACGCAAATACCAGAATAAATTTCTAGTCAATGTAATGCATTTACGCAAACTGTCAGTTTCTCTTTTATTATTGACTGAAGTTTTAATTTATTAATTTGTAATTGATATTATTTAAATATTTCTGACTGAATAAGCTGTGAGCAATATCCATTGCGGGACAATGTTTATGTCGTCGAGTTTCGCAAAAACTTTGCATTTATATTTCTTTTGTATGAATTGAATGGTTGATGAATACTCATGAGAGTCTAAATTTCGGCAGTTTGAGGAAAAATATTTTGTGCTAATGCTCTTCTATATAGTGAGAGAGTTGTGCTGTATGTTGAGTGTTAAGTTAAACGTTTCAATTTGTGCGATTTTGTAATAAAAGTTTTTGTAATAAATAAAGTAAGAAGTAAGTTAATGATTAAAAAAAAAAGAATCTTTATTCAAATCTCATTCCTTTAACCTATCCTGAAATTGAGATTTGTTAATGCACATAAGAAGCATACACTTACAAACACTGATCGCAATTTAGTATTGGTAAAATGTGTACATTTTCTTATGTGCATAGGCAAATCAATGCGTCCTCAAATTCAATAATATTTAGATAATTAATTTGATAAATTATTTATTTTTAAAAACTTGTTCATAATTGAAAATAATTTATTGTTAAAATCACTGCTTTTTCCTCGTTTCGATTGTCAATTATTTTTAGATCAGTTTGATCAGTTATTATTATCAAAGCAAAACATTGATCTAAAAATAGGCCTTAATCTTCATAAACCTGTTACTCGACTCGATTGAATTACCGCAGACCGGTTTACATAATCATTTGCAAAGCGTGAAATAGATCCGCACGGCTACTGTTAAAACTTTGCAGTAAGAATGTTTTGATTCGCATGCGCGCGTAAGACGAGAAGCCGGCTGCAGATATATATAGATATAGCTAAAACGTTCGACCGGCATTCGTGCCGGTGCGTACAGACGCATATAGGTATTACGAAACCCGAGCAGCCCTCGTGCATCCTCGGATAAACCCGCAACCCATCCTCTGTTTCGCTTCTCCCTCCATACCTGATATTGAAGATTCTGGAAGCTTCCCGAAAATTTGCACACTCGCCGGCCGGTCTCTCGTCCAAACAGTTGAAAGTACGTTCTAACGCTAACTAGTCTGTATCGCAAAAGTTTTCGTTGCTAGGCACACGCATACACATACACAAATTCGCACGGGGTACATATACTCCGGGTCCTTTGTCAAGTCTTCAGTACGCTGTTCGCACCGGACGAGTAAAGAAGTCGATTTTGAATTCGTAAAGCAGTTAGAAGAGAAAAAGGAAATCATGTCGCTGTTCCCGTTGCTGTTCTCCAACTGGTGGGAAGAATTGGATCGTCCGCACCACGTCCGAGACCAGCACTTCGGTTTGGGGCTGCACCCGGAGCATCTCTCCGTCATGCCTACGGACATCTTTGAGCCCCGACCAGCTCATCATGTTGTACCGCGTGTAGCTCGTGGTCATTATTACCGGCCCTGGGGTGAGCTTATGCGACGCAACCAAGAGAGCGGAATTTCCACCGTGAAAGCCGATAAGGACAACTTCCAGGTCGTTCTTGACGTGCAGCAATTCTCCCCCGAGGAAATCAATGTCAAGGTCAGTTTTGGGCAGCCATTCTACGCATTTCGTCTCTTTCGCTCTTTGTTTTAGAACTCTGATCTTATTTTGACTTTTGAAAGGTTTCGTGAAATATATTTTGCATAAAATCTTTCTTTCGGAACTAGTTTCTTTAAAATTAATAAATATTAACTGGGAGATGTATCTAATATTGGAAATACCACCAATGAGGGTTGAAATAAAATGGTACTACGTAGTCGAAACGTTTTTTTTTATCAATAAAAAAAAGAAAATCTGTAATAAACGGCAGAACTAATAGTATATTTCATTCTAATCCTTATTAAATGTGGGAATTTAAATAACTAATGAACATTAAGTTAAAAAATATTTGTAGATTTCAAAAAGTAATTTCAGATTTGAATTTTGCAGTAAATTTCGTGGAAATAAAAATATTCTTGGTACAGGACTTCAAAATGGCGGTTGCTTGAAGTTTTCTTTTGGCATCCATTTTTGCTTCTCTTTATAAAACTAATTTAATTTAACAATAAATAAAATTTCAGAAACTTTCTTTACATACATTAACAAAATTTATTTAATTTTATATTGTCGTTTGTTATAGGTAGTTGACAAATACGTCGTTGTCGAAGGAACTCACGAGGAGAAGCAGGATGAACACGGTTGGATCAGTAGAAAGTTCACTCGCCGGTACTTGATCCCAGAGCAGTGCAATTTGGACAAGGTTGAATCCAAATTGTCTTCCGATGGCGTTTTAACCATTTGCGTTCCTCGTAAAGAAGTACCTAAGATTGAAGGAGAGCGAATCGTCAGCATTGAGCAGACTGGCAAACCGGCTGTTCGCGATAAGGCAGCAGTAGAAGACAAGAAACCCGAAGAGAAGAAGTAAAGCGCCAGTCCGGCCGATTTTCACTAATATTGTACTACGTATTTATAAAAACTATGTCAATGTTCAATATTTAAACTTTTATAATATTAGAATTAAGTTTTTTTTTTACTTGTAAGATCTGTTGACAGACTTATTTAATAATTGCTATTGTATGCTTAGTCTTTTTTAAAAAGTGAACTAATAAACGTATTGTGCATTAAAACTTATCATTGCAATAAGTAGTGTGAAAAATGTAACACAGTAAACTAAATAAAATTTTCATTTCTTTTTTAAATTTGTACTTATTATTTTAAAAATAAAACTGCGTTTCCATTCTTTACCTTTCCTTAATCAAATTTACAAATGGACTATTTTTATATAAACAAGTAAGTTTTGAACAGTTAATAAAAAAAATGAAATTGAATTATGACACATTTAGCCATTACAAACAGGTGTAGCTCTTTACACGCCAACCAAAACAGTAGTGTAGAATATGAAAACAAATGCGGTGTCTTTGACCAGCGTTGACCTTGTATATAGCAGACGCAGGCTAGACATAGGATTCGTTGGAAATTGTCTTGTATTTCTCGTATCACCTAGCGCAGGCGCGAGCTTTCTGGAGCCTGCGCGAAAGCGATTGCAGCGCCGAATTTGCCGGCCGGATCTCGAAAATTCTCGTAGTTACAGCTTTTACGGCGGCAAATAGTGGGGTTGTTTCCCCCCACTTTTGCTAGGCATATAAAAGCAATCGGCTTCGTCGTCCGTGCAGTTATCTCGTACAGTCACGTCGCACCGATTGTGCAGCTATCCCTTTGCTTGTAAAAAAAGGACACCAAGTGACGCTACATCAGAATACTTCACATAGTAACAGAGCTATTGTTGTTTGTGTAAAAGAAGACTCATAAAATTATTTCTGTATTTCCAGTTTTCTTTCGAATTTCTTAAGGTACCTATTTTTAAGTTTTTAAAAACAATTTAACAGTTTTTTCATCACATTTTTCTTTTAAAATATCGCATAAAACTGCTAAAGTAATTTTAATTTTAAATTACGTAACTTAGAAACTTTTTTTTTACTTAAGATCTTAGTATACGATTTCGTGTACAAAAATATCACACTTTAAGTAGATTCGAAAACTATTGATTTTTATATCTTATCAATTATCAAACTAACTATTTTTTAGTGTTCCCAGAAAAAACAAATTGACATGGCACTCTTACCAATGCTTTTTTCTGACTGGTGGGAAGATCTAGATCGTCCACATCGTCTGTTTGATCAACATTTTGGCTTAGGACTAGATTTAGAAGATTTGGCTGATACTTCTGTACCAAGAACAGAAGTACTACTCTACAAGCCCAACAGACTTCGACACAGATCTCGCTACCATCCCTTCCTTCATGGTCTTACAAGAAGAGGCAATCGAGGAGCTTCCACTGTATCTGCTGATAAAGACAAATTCCTTGTTACCTTAGATGTTCAACAATTCCATCCAGAGGAAATTCAAGTAAAAGTTGTTGATAATAACATTATTGTGGAAGCTAAACATGAAGAAAAGGAAGATGAGCATGGCTTTATCTCTAGACAATTCACTCGTAAATACCTGGTACCAAATCAATGTGATATTGAACAAGTTCAATCTCACTTGTCATCTGATGGAGTTTTGACCATCACTGCACCAAAGAAAGAACTTCCTAAGCCAGATTCAAATGAAAAAATTATCAAAATACAATTTACGGGAGAACCAGCTATTGCACCACGTGAAGTTCCATCAGTTGAAGGAGGTTCCCATTCAAGAGAAGTGAATCAACAACGTCAAGGTGGACAAAGAGGCAAAAAATCAACTGTGAAGGCAGCCTAAACTTTAAATTTTATTTTAATTTTTTGTATTGTATTAGTTTTTTCAATGTTCTATGCATTGGTTCAAAGAACCTAGGCATTTTTTTCATTTAAATTCATTTCATTCTAATTAAAATTCCAATTCATTCAGCATTGTGATACTACTATTCATTATTCACTATAGTATTTATTCACTAATCATAAGTTAAATGTAAAATTTCATTGTTTTTCATTTATAATTTCTTGATACCATTTTTGTAACTTGGAAAACAAAAAAAAATCTGAGTACAAATGTTAGATTTTAAGTTTTGTATTAATAGCTAAGCAGGTACTTGTAAGAGTTAAAAATGTGTACTTGTAAGAGATATAAATAAAGGTTTTTTTTAGTAAAAATAAATGTTATTCTTTTAATTCTGTTTCCCTACAATTTCCTTTTAATTTTAAAAAGTTAAAAATTATGAAATTATTGATAAAATTCATACTTCTATTTTAAAACAGAAATTTTTTTTTATACATCAAATTTATTATAGTTTTTGCAAACAAAAATGATCTTAAATAATTTAAATTTTTAAATTATATTTGGAGTGATCAAAAATCATATTTCTGTACTGAAAAAATAAGTTTTTTTTATTTTTTTTAGGTTTTTATAATTTATGATATTTTGGAAATATGTACATAAATTCTAATATGATATTGACTGCTTTGATATAAATAATTCACATATATATACATGTACTTAGTAATGGTTATTACTAATTTTTTTTTGCCCTGCCTATATTAAATGCCTTAATTTGTTTCACAGATTCCTTATAACAGTTTTTTAAACTTTTGTTTTTTTTCATTTTCGGGTTTTTTGCGTCGTCTATATTCTCTGTACCGCTTTTTTTCTGATTCAATAAAATCACTAAGAATCCTCTGGTTATATATTTGGTGCAGCTCTTTTTGGTGCTCTGATTTTTTATTTTTGTTTTCTATTTTTAGGAATTCTGCAACTTCTAAGTGTAGCTGTTTCTTTGATTCTGTAAAATTATACTCTCAAAATCTTCATTTTCGTTTTTTAATTTTATGCGCTGCTTATATTCTTCGGGCGGTGGTTCTGCGGATTCCGATGTTGTAAAATGTAGAATTTTAGTTAAATTTATTAATGAGTGAGAATATTAATCTTTATTGCTTGATAGGCATTAATATAATCAGAGTTGCAGTTTGTAAATTTGGTTCAATATTAATATTCATTAATGTTCCTTGCGATGTACCTTGAACTGAGCATTTAATAACTATAAGCATTTATTTCTTGCGATTGCTGTCTACTGAAAATTATTAAAATTCTTTTATTAAAGAGACCTACAAGTCAGAGAGGAAAAGTAGGGCAAGCAGGGGAGAGAAAGATCGAGACGGCCAGAATTAAAAGACCAAGCGCTGTTCTCCGTCTTTTAATACATTTTTGAAAATGATTAAGTTGTTTAACTTATTTTTATTTGTGTTTTATTTACTCGAATAAAATAATGCAATATAACAATACTATTAATAATATATTATGGTATTTTGTAGAGTAATAGTAGGAGATGGTCGAAAAAAGAAAGAAAATGGCGCATAATTATTTTATAATGAATTGCTTATTTTTGTAAAGAGATCAACTATCTGTTGATTGGACAATATGTAAATTTTTCTTTTTTTTTACATGGAGATTCTTGAGTAAACTCTTCATAATTTTGTTGCATTTTTTTTTAATTTATTTAAAAAACAAAACAAAACTCATTACGCGTGCGCATACATCAAATGTCACTGACAATGAATCTTCTTAATAAATGAAATTGAGATGCTAAGAGTAAAAAAATAGTTTGCGCGTGTGCATAGTATTAACGGCGTCGAAAACTTCAAAACGAGTGGAACAAAACAAGGGGACCCAGGGAAAAAAAGCACAAGCAGCAGCACATTGTTGCGGTAAACGATTCTAGCTCCTCGTTGGTCCTTTGATAGCTTGATTTACCACTACGAATATGAATACCTATATACAGAGAGAAAACAACTTGGCAAGTGGAGACGAATATTAGATGAGTAGAGATCCTACTTTTGTATATGAATATGCGCGCAAGAGGAAAAGACTGCGATAGTAGGTATGCTTTTTTAATCTGCGCGAGTTCTCAATTTGAAATCTTAAGTTCTTGAGAAATCTGCCTACTTCAAAAAAATATAAAATCTAAGAAAATTCTTTATTTATCCTCGTTCCCACAAAGAGTTGTTACCTTCAAAACTTTGATCAGCTAAATTCAAAATAATTAAAACATTAAACGTTACATCAATACAGTTCATAATTATAAAAAATGCTTTGAAAAAGTTTTATGTGATTGCTGATTAAAATAAAATTTAATTTAATTTTTATCTTATGGATATAATTAAAACCAATTAGATACAAATGCGATCGTGATCTAGCTATTTATATATAGTTAATATTCAACCACCTGTTAATGTTGCAGACCCGCTTTTATTTTCGCCAATATAGCTATGAATAAGTAAAAAAGGCTTTAAAATTCAAACAGTGCCAAAACTTCTTCCCTTGATAAAACGAATATTATGAATTAAATGAAATTGAGATTACTCTCTACAGCAGCAGTTGATTCTATTATCATCTCAGCTGCACATTCGTTTTCTCGACAAAGATAATAAATTGGAAATTAAACGGAACAATGGGCGTGAAGAGCTCCAAAAACAGTGCGTACGTGCAAAACGCCACGGTCACGGTGGTGGTCGTAGCAGCAGCTACCTAAGCACGCAGTTGCGCGAATCGAGCTCCGGTAGGTCAGGCTTTTATAACAGCCCCTTGCGCAGATCTCGCTCGAAGCTTCGAGAAGCTTCGCGAAGTTCTGTAGGGGCATACGAGGACAATGACCGAAGGTTTCTCGCGACCGTGTTGCACTTGCTGACTATATCTACCGGCTTTGCACGTAATGATACTCCTAGGTGCTAGATATACATATATATTCACCAGAAGTGTACCATCGATCGGCGTCTGTGGTGGGCAGTGGTGGGCAGTGGTGGGCAGTGGTGGGTAACGACACGTAATTTTCAATTTCTACACGACACGCGTCGTAAATGTAATTAATGTA
>JAWWML010014789.1:0-23990 GCA_035047165.1 Ormyrus rosae | reverse complement strand
TTTCACCAAAAATCTTAGAAAAATCCCTTTTACTTGGGTGTCCAAGAAAATACGGTACTTGTGAATCACCGTGTATACTATTTTTATAAGAAAAACTCAGAGACAAAAAAACTTGACCTAATTATAAAATAAAATAAATAAACTAACATTTTAAGTATATATCTATATTTTGTAAAACAGTTAATTAAG
Organism: Ormyrus rosae; assembly: GCA_035047165.1. Lineage (NCBI taxonomy): Eukaryota > Metazoa > Arthropoda > Insecta > Hymenoptera > Ormyridae > Ormyrus > Ormyrus rosae. The sequence goes on along the minus strand of JAWWML010014789.1, from coordinate 23,801 downwards.
TTAATTAACTTAATTAATTGTTTAATTTAGTTTAAAATAAAATCGATATAAGATACTTGTAAAACAAGGATAATTAATTTTCGAGGGTTAATAAATAAATATATTTAACTCACAAGGAGAGTATATGACATTCGGTTGACAGATTGCAGCCAACTTGACTTATATGTCTCTCCATAGCCTAGCGATGCCTTACCTGGAGTTTTAGAGTCTAACACGCTCACCCAGTCACCAGATATTTTAATGTAGCCTTGGATCTCAACTACGATTATACCTACCCTAGACGATCCCAGCAAACTCTTCTTTTAGGCCTTGGATTCCTTCTGAATTCACTGCCTATCATGATAGTAAGCGTATTATAGCTATCATGCATTATATTTATGCATACCAAGCTTAATTAAGTTTAATTAAGCTGTTTGACGGAAGTTTAAAAAATCAACTTTTTAGCACAAAACTTGCACACAAACTTTAATGAAACAAATTAAAGAAATAAAATTAACAATATAACTTCACCTATGATTGAACCTGATTAAATTTGTTCTTCTTCAGATAAATATTGACCCTTGAAAAAAAAGAAATAATCAAAAAGAACCGCAAAATATCCTTTTAGGCCTTGCATTACTTCTGTATCCGCTTCCTATAATTGCAACAAGTATCTTACAGCCATTATGCATTATATTTATGCATACCAAGCTTAATTAAGTTTAATTAAGCTTTTGACGCATTAAGTTTATGCTAAAAAATCAACTTTTTAGCATAGTACTTCCCTACTTGTTGCATAACACTTGCAAATTTTAAATAAGAAATTAAAATAATATATTTATTTTAATTTCTTTAGTTAAAATTTGCAAGTGTTATGCAAGAAGTAGGGAAGTACTATGCTAAAAAGTTAATTTTTTAGCATAAAATTGATTCGTGAAACAGCTTAATTAAACTTAATTAAGCTTGGTATGCATAAATATAATGCATAATAGCTATAATACACTTATTATAATTATAGGAAGTGAATTCAGAAGAAATCCAAGGCCTAAAAGAAGAGTTTGCTGGGATCGTCTAGCACAGGTGTGATCGTAGTCGAGATCGAAGGCTACATTAAAATATCTGGGGACTGGGTGAGCGTTAGGCTCTCAAACTCCAGGTAAGTCATCGCTAGGCTATGGAGAGACATACGAGTCAGTTTGGGTGCAAATAATAGTATTAAATATCTCTGTTAAAATTAACACAATAAAATTAATGTTATAGCAATCCCATTTAAAATATATAGAAAAGGTTACATTTGTGATGTAAGCAAGTGCAGCCGAGTTTTTCTAGTAAGATTTAAAATTAATATTATTTCGAGTATAGTTTGTACGTTTCAATATATGTATATATAATTTTTACAGTTATTTCCATAAGAAATGGATTTTTTAAAAGCTGTTAAATTAAAAAAATTTTAATTTTCACTAATTTGGCGGCTCAGAGTGTTTCCACGAATTTTAATCGAGCAAAAGTGCATCGGATTTTCATTACTCATAGCTTTAGCTATGTTTTAGTATTTTTTTTAAATTTTTTTCGTGAAAATCCAGTTGAAGCGGGATTTTTAAGCCTTTTTTCGTCATCTCAACTTACTGTGCACCGGGTCATTACTATACTGTTCCTCGGGCAACTGCATGAACCATGTAGCATTGAAATACGAACAAACGAAGAAGCCATCACTTCGGAGGAACTGCTAGTTGCATGCAGAAAAGTGGGAAATAACAAGGCTCCAGTTCGGGATGTCATACCCAATATTGCAATTTTTTTTAGGAGGACGCTTCTCTGGGTCCACTCCGGCAGCTTAGTGTGTCCAAGCCAGTGATCCTCGAAGTTCGCTTACTTTTATTATTCTTAGGAGCAGGGAAAACCTATAGGCGAACCCATGGGATAAATTCTGATTAGGAAAACCCGATCCGGAGATAGCCGGTGTATTGGTAAGTTCAATTTTGGTGTCTATGTTACATTGCGAAGGCTTAGGCACCGAAATCGTACATTAACCGCACCTCCCGCTCCCATTGTAGGATGTGAAAACACGTCTAACCAATCGTACAAAGTTGTATAGGCAGCCGTCACTAATCCAAGTAACGGCTGTGCCCAGCGCTGCGTAACTCTGACAATTGGCCGAGGTTGGCTCCCGCCAACGCGTCAGTGTGTCGGTTCCCAATATTGCATTGAAACATGCTATCCACGCCCTCCTGGAAGTATTGGTTGATCTGTACAACTCATGTCTCAAAGAAGCAATATTTCCCACCAACTGAAAAAAACAACGTCTCGTACTGCTACCAAAAAGCAATAAGCCACACGAACATGCTTCACACAGACCACTCTGCATATTGAACAACTCGGGAAAGATCCTTGAATGCATAATTTACGCTAGAATGGAGCCGACTATCGAAGAATCCTGTGGACTTGCGGAACACCAATACGAATTTAGGAAGCAGCGTTCCACCATTAAAGTGATTAGCTTAACAATCAATGCAATGTAAAAAAAGCGATTGAGAGAAAACGATGGAAAGGATGTACAAAAAAGTACTGCGCAATTATCACACTAGATGTCAAAAATGCATTCAAGCCAGTGAATTGGTGTAAAATATGTGTAGTACAGTAAAAGCCAAAAATACCCGTGTATATTAGAAGGATGATGGCTGACAAATAAGGCAATATGCATAATCCCATAATGACAAACCGAGACAAGCTTGGAGCTAGCTAGCCATAAAACAGAAGTCATTCTTATATCCAGCAGAAAGAAGATGCAGTTGGTAACACTAACAGTGGATGGGCACGAAATTATTTTTCATCCGATCACTAAGTACCTGGACATCACCATAGATGCGAGATTAACTTCTAAGCAAAACCTTGACACAGTGAGTGAGAAAGCAACAAAGATTGGCGCTGCTCTATCGCGATTGATACCGAACGTAGAAGAGCCAACTCCAAAACGGAGGTTACTCTTAGCCAGTGTAGCCACATCGATTATACTGTACGGAGTCTCAATATGAGCAAACGTATGTTGGTGAAATCCTACACACGTTAGCTATCGACAGCATATATGAAGTGCACTGAAGGTCGCGTTTGCTTACCGTACGGTATCAGAGGAGGCTACATGTGTTATACAAGCATGCCGCCAATTGACCTCCTGGCGATAGAGAGGAAGGATATTTTCCAGAGGAAGAAACGGATAAACGACAGCACCCCAAATGAAATCAGGAACTCAGCGAGGAAACAGACAATGGATGCGTGGCAAAGAAGATGGAATGCCATCAATAAGGGGCGATGGACACATCGCCTCATACCAAGAATACAGGACTGGATTGACAGAAGACACGATAAGGTGAACTACTACATGCCGTAGTTTTTGACCGGGCACGGATGCTTCCGGGTGAACCTGCATCGATTTAAGATGGTTTCTTCCCAGTCCGTATTAACTGGGGTGCACGTTCTTACGCAGCAGCAAACTGCGTGCAACTCACCAGTACTCAAAGAATAATTGCTAAAATATTTCCAAAAATTCCTAACATTATTATTAAATGTAAAAAAATGTTTTGTTTATCCAGGAAAAATTGTAAACTAAAAGAAAAACCTTTGAAAGCCAAAAGTCTTATAAATTTTTGAAATTCGAAATTTTTTTGATACAACATTGTTTGTTTATATTTTATAAATGTGTGTTTAATATTTTGTAGAGAAAATTTAGGAAATAATCTTGCGAAATAAAATCGCGCGGAGGGTTAATAACTTTTAAAAATGATTGATGACCTTGGGACCTTAAAGTGCTAACTGATTCGAAATTAATTAATCTTTTATTTGATTATACTTTCATTGATGTGTGCAGTTTCTTTCTATGTAATTTTTCACAAATGACAGGTAAAATAATTTCTAACCATGTTTTTTCTCTATTAAAAGTAAATTATTAAACTTTTCTTTTAAAAATAACAGTGTCTGGTACGTGGGAGTGGACCAGATCATGAGCGAGTGAATGCATGTGGAAGGCATTCAACACTGACCACAGTTGAAGACTATAGAGCTGACTGCCATATATGGATGAAGCAGGCAGAAGACTTACGTCCCCTCACGAAGCAATGCTTGGCAGTATCACCACGGGGATCAAGGACTCAGAAGACAGAGCAAGGGAACCTTTATCGAGGGTCGAGAAAGGTATCGGAGAGGATTCGGGTTACTTTCGGGAGCTAATCCGATTTTAAAACGAAGGGGTTTTAGTTGGTGTGAATCCAACACACCATTGGGTATCATTGGGTCTGGGGTTGTTTCGATGATACCAGAAACAGTGTTATACTATGGGGTAGTAAGATTTTTCCCTTAAACCTCTGACTCCATTAGAGAAAAAAAAAACAAACACACTTACACGCACGCACGCAGCACGCACGCACGCACACACAAAACACACACCCACACACAGAACAGATACACAGACATGGAATTACACACGGACACTCAACACTCAGACGTAAAGATACACAAACAGACGAACATTCGTTCGTAAATGTAATGTACACAGTCATACACACCAAGACAAGCCAGCTAGAGCAATTACAAGGAAGGTCAGGATGATAGGATAACGGTGCTACCCCGAAGTAATGCCTAACGGCGATTCCCAGGGTGGTGGCAAGCAGGAAGAAAGTTGAGGTTTTGTGGGTAGGACTGACTAGTGACCCTAGAATCCGCAGAAGACGCTAGGGAGATTAATCAAGTGAATTCCACACAGGACCGTGATCCGCGTACCAGCCCTATCGTGCATAAATGCATTCCTTAATTCCTCGGATAAGAAACAAAAACACACACATACACACACACATTTTTAAAAACCATATATTGTGATTCCAAACACCTCAAAATACAATTATAACATGTTTTTACAACAACTCCAAAAATTACTATCACAAAGCTTCCTGTAGGAGAAAGCAAAAATAAGATATCGATATTTTACCGGTTATTACATCTTTGCGAATATTCTAGTTTAATAGTAAAATAAATAGATTTAGTACTTAAATTTTTAATTTGTATGTTTTAAAGCCTTCCAAATTATATTATATCTACAGGACTCACATTAGTCGTTTATAATGCGTGAATAAAACTTCTTCAGTTCAGACTAATCATCGGAAAAACTATCATCAAAAGATATTCTAATCACTAGTATTACTCGTAACCCCAGTAAGCAAACTGAAATCTCTGTTTAAATTAAATAAGTAAAGGTTTGGATTTTATATTTGGGAAAGCATAATTTATTGCATATCAACGACTAAGTGGAAGAAAACCCTATCTCAGCTATCGCTTCGAAAACATCCTACCTCTATGACTAGTTGATTAGAAATAGGAGATTTTCCAAGCGGTAGCTGAGATATGGTCTTTTTCCATTCAGCCGTCGATATAAAAACTGTCTTTTTTGGAAAAATTAATTTTTCATTAACACATTATTCCGAATGATATTCTCAGTTTTGATTGTAAGTTATGAATCATATATTTATTTTAATAAGTTGAACCATAATTTAAATAAATATAAGAAATAATAATAAACTGGTAAAAAGACAAGAAATATTACCAAAAATACATGAACCATCTGTGCATTGAAATTGATCTGCATGGCAAGTAATATTCCTACATTTACTCAAATTTTCATCTATTCCATTTGGGCAATCTTTCTCTCCATCGCACAACCAACTATGGTGAATGCATGTTATTTGATCACCACAATCAAATTCATTTACTGAGCAATGTGTAATTACTTGCTTCTGATAATGATTACTACAATTAAGCTCATCTGATTGATCAGGGCAATCAAAGTCACCATCACATCGCCAACGTAATGTTATGCAAAAATTTTTAAAGCAAGCAAATTCATTTTCTGGACTACAAGTTGTTGGTTCACAATCCTTTTCATCGCTATTATCTCCACAATCATTATCAGCATCGCAAACCCAACGCAGTTGAATACAACGTTTATTGCCGCACGTAAATTCGTCGGAACGACAGGTGACATCTAAAAAAGAAACAAATATATAAAAATAGTTTCTATAAATAAAAACGAATAATTTGTAATACGAGTGCAAAGCGTTCTATATGTTCTATAAAAGCACTTAACGTGTAAAAGAACCACCCGTTACATCCGTTTACCCTCGTGTTTCAAAAGATATCCTTTGAAATTGAGCTACAAATAAATGCGTGAAGCACATCATGTGATTTTTTCATTTTACAGTTTACCGATTTAATTCAAATTTATAAATATAATGTAAATATGTTTTTTTAATTTCATATTTTTTCTCAGTCGATTTAAGAATACACGTATTTTTGCATTTCAGCTGAAAATTAGTTTTTCGGACAAATATTTTTTAAGCAAATCCTTGTTTTTCATTTTTGAAATCCGACCTTTAACTTTGAAGTACAATTATTTCGGAAGTTTTTTAAGAAGCTGGATGAATTTTTTGTATTGAGAGCTTCTTAATTTTTTTTGGTTTACTTAGCTGCAATGAAATCAGGATTCGAACAAGTGAGTATAGGTAGAATAAATAATAGATGTTAATTATTATATTTAAAAGATGTTTCATTCTCTCATGCATGCTCTTTATTTACATTTTCCTAACCTCACTCTAACCCTCCTATCATACCCTATACGCTGAACCTGTCTTTGGGATAAGCCTTTTCACTCATTTCACTTTACTAATGTCTACATACTTTTATTTTAACTTTTTCTATCCTTAGTACTACTTTTCTATATTTATTTTAATGTTGGCGGTGATCGGAGCTGGCTCCGGCAGCCTCAGTTTTGGCCACAGATTTTTCTAGCCAACTTTGGTGTTTTCTAACTGATCCTTCTGATTTTCATTTCCATCCGTCTCCCTCCCTCCCACCCACCCTCCCTCCCTCCCTCCTTACAACCCCATAACCCGGGGGAAAGCAATAATTATTAATAAACAATTGATTAACAATGAAACCATACACCTTACAACCCCATAACCCGGGGGAAAGCAATAATTATTAATAAACAATTAATTAAAAAATGAAACCGTACAACCCACGACTACAGAACCCGGAGAAAAGCAATCATTATTAATAAACAAATAATTAAACAATTAAATTAGACACCCCACAACCAAATAACTCGGGGGAAAGAATTAATAATTAAAAAACAAATAATTAAATAATTGAACTATACACTCCACAACCACATAACTCGGGGGAAAGCATTAATAATTAATATACAAATAGTTAAACAATTAAACCCACAGCACCACAACCCCGGGGAACGCTTCAATTATTTATCAAAAATTAATTGAAAAATTAAACTATACAGCCCTCAACCACGTAACCCGGAGGAAAGCATTAAAAATAAACACATAATTAAACAATAAACTGGGCACCCCTCAACCAACTAACCCGGGGAAAGATTTATTAATAAACAACTAATTATATAATAAACTGAGTATCCCTCATCCGCACACTCCGGGGGAAAGCATTATTAATAATAAACAATAAATTAAACAAATACACTGTAAATCCCTCAACCACGTAACCCGGGAAAAGTATTATTAATAAACAAATAATTAAACAATTAAACCCTACACTTCACAACCCCACAACCCGGGGGAAAGTTTTAATTATTAATCAACAAATAATTAAAAAATAAACTGGGCACCCTTCAACCACGCAATCCGGAGGAAAGCATTAAAAATAAACAAATAATTAAACAATAAACTGAGTACTCCTCATCCACGTAGTCCGGGGGAAAGCATTATTAATAATAAACAATAAATTAAACAAATACACTGTAAAAAGGGGAAAGGACCGTTAGATGCTCCGTAATCGTATAGACCCCTGTGTATGCTAGACACCGCCGGGAAACTCCTGGAGAAGCTAGTGAGACCTCGCCTCCAGGCAGCGCTAGAAATATCTGGCGACCTCCTCGGGAGGTAGTTTGGCTTTCGGAGAGAAAGGTCCACTATCGACGCTATCCAGGAGGTAGTAGAGGCGGCCAGGAACGCGGAAAGGGGGAATCATTTTTCCCGCCCCGTATGTCTCCTGGTAACACTAGAAGTCAAAAACGCCCTCAACTCGGTCAGGTGCAAGGACGTGCTGGGGGCACTGGAGCGAGACTTCAAGGTACCTCGATACCTACTCCGAATTATCGGAGACTACCTGAAGGACCGCTTCATACTATACGATACGGCGGAGGGTTCTAAGTCGAAAGAGCTAACATCTAGGGCAGCCCAAGGCTCCATCCTAGGATCCGATCTATGGAATATTTCCTACGACGGGATCCTTCAATTGGGTATGCCGAAAGGTTGCTTCCTGATCGGGTACGCGGATGACGTGGCGGCCGTCATTATTGCTCGCAATATGACGCTAGCATAGACGCGACTCGATCAGGTCATGTGTCGAATACGTCGTTGGATGGGCGATCATGGGCTGGAACTAGCGGAGGCCAAAGCTGAGGTCGTGCTCCTCACGAAGAAGCGCATACCCTCAGTGCAGCCGCTGAAAATTGGTGAAGTACCTGGGGGTGATGCTAGATACGAAGCTCACCTTTTGGGAAAAAAATCGGAGGTCCGCGGACAAGGCGGCGGTGGTAGCGGCTTTCCTTTGCAGGGTCATGATCAACGTGGGTGGACCACGTCCCTGCATCAGGAGGCTGCTAATGCGCGCTGCCGAGTCCGTGATGCTTTACGGCGCTGAAGTTTGGGCCGACGCGCTGCGTTACGAAATGTATCGCAGGCGCATGGCGGGTGTACAGCGATGCGCACTTCGTGTAGCGTGTTCGTATCGCACGGTCTCGGAAGCAGCATCCCTAGTGATCGTCGGGGTAATCCCGATCGATCTTCTGGCCCAGGAGCGGAAGTCCGCCTACAAGACGAAGGATATTCTTAGCCAAACTGAAGGGAAGAAGCGGGCCAGGGAACAATCCTTGGCCTGCTGGCAAGACCGGTGAGAGCAGGAAATGCGCGGAAGGTGGACTGCCAGGCTGATAAGCCAGGTGGGCCCGTGGATCGGTCGGCAGTACGGAGAGGTAAATTATTACCTTACCCAGCTGCTGACTGAACACGGATACTTCCGCGGGTACCTGCACAGGACGGGCAAGGTGTCGGACCCCAGTTGTATATACTGTGGGTCCGCCAAAGGCGATGTCCACCATACTTTTTTTGTATGTGGGCGGTGGCAAGGGGAGAGGAGCAGACTGGAAGACGATGTCGGAAGGGTAACCCCGGAAGGCATCGTCCCAGTCATGCTCGCCAGCATGGAGAGTTGGGGAAGAGTCGCCAACTTCGCCTAGGATATTCTGAAGCGAAAGAAGGCGGACCTCCCCTAAGGAAAGCAGGAAGTAATTTTTTAAGGAAGTAGAGTGCCCCAATCGCAATCACCCTGGTCCCCTTCCCGAAGTAATGCCTAACGGTGGATTCCGGGGCGGGGTTTAAAGGCAGGGGGAGGAGGTCCCCTCGAGGGGACTCCCGCCAACTCTGGTCTGCAGTTTTAACTGCGGAATGCAGTCGGCGGGCATGCATCAAGGGGGTGAGGTTGTAGTGAGTAGGCCGGCACCTTCCGTGCCGCAGAGTCCCACACGCCAGAGGCCCGGCCCCCTGACAGTCTATTAAAGACTTCTTCACTCTTCTAAAAAAAAAAAAAAAAAAAAAAATTACACAGTACACCTCATAATCCCATAACTCGGGGAAGCATTATTAATAAACAAATAATTAAAAAATAAACTGTGCACCCGCGTAACAAGGGGGAAAGTATTATTAATAAACATATAAAAATAATTAGACTGTGCAATAAACTGAGCATCCTTCAACAACGTAATCCACGGGAAATCATTATTAATAAACTAATAAATAAAACAAATACACTGTCCATCCCACAATGACGTAACCCGGTGGAAAGCATATAACCCTTAATTATTTTACCGAAAAGGAATCGAGGGAGGGTTTTAATAAACACTCACGAAATTCTTTTATCAAATATAACACTTAAAATATTTATTTAAAACACAATATAAAGTGAGCGCCAGCTGCCGAAAAAGCAACACGAATTATACAGAGCACTGAAACTATCCCGAGCGTGTTCAATTGACGCTATCACGGACGCTAGAGATTAACGCGACGCGATGTCGAATCGCACAAACTGAAATTACTTACTTGAGACTTGACTTACAATCGACTGGAAGGTCACTGTTGAAGTACCTCTGGAGGTTCGGTTTTCCTATGAGTTCGGGTCTCGGTTGCTCAACGAAGATTTTACAACGAAAAATAATTAACTATTCGAGAAAATACCGAGCGCGTGGCTACCACTATGACGGTCAGGAACAGAGTGTCGCCATCGATAAGACAGCGGCACGCGGTTCCTCCGATCATAGTTCACGAGGGACCCACTTCAGCTCGTGCATGACCGTCGCGCACATGCATAGTCTGCGCGCTTTCAGCTCCGGGCTTGACCGACGCTGCGTTGTACAGTTCTAGTAATGAGGTTATCTTGACAGCTGATTTTCTTCTTACTGATGCTAGACCGATGATCTGAATATTTTTCGACCACTGGGATCGTCGACAACATCCTTAGAATTGCAGGTTGCATAACTTTACTTTTAACCCTCTTGCTAAAATCTCCTTGAATTCTTTTCAGTTTCCACTGAGGTGATGAGTTTCAGCCAGGACTACAGGCTCTAAATCTTCTGCAAGGAAGTATCTTCTTTAGGCTGTATTTCTGCTTCCAATCAGGTACGTGTACTTCCAATATGATTTGTTTCATACTGGTAGATATATTACTTTTAACTTTCCAGGGGCAGTGTATGCTGATCCACTTCCTGGGTCTCATTCTTCAGGATTTCTCCGACACTCAAGGTCTTCATAAGCATCGGTTAAGTGTATTTCCAATGTTTTATCAATCTTGTATTGATGTTACATATAGTTTATTATCTGTTACACGGTCATCGGCACTTTGCTGAGGAGCACAGAGGTCTGAGCCATTTGAGGATCCGCCCCAGCTATCAAATGTCCAGGGAAGGAGCAAGCCGTCTTCTTCTTCTGGATCTGGGACCATCGCCAGTGTTAAGTGTAGTGTGAATGTGTTGTAGCTTATGCGTATTAGGTTTCGCTGACTGTACAGGCTCTCAAGAGCCTTCGCGTACTTAGGTTGTGGAAGTGTAGGTTTTTCTAATTATGTATGGCTGTGCAGAGCCTTCTTGAACTGCAGATTCCTTAACGGTGTTAAGGTTTCTAAGGGCCAGGCTATTCATATAGCATGCCCGCCTGAGCTTCTGTTCCTGGGTACCCACCCAGGCTGCTCCTAGCAGCCAGAGCCAGTAAATATTTAATTTGTACGGTTCCAAAAGTGAACCGTTACAAGCATTACTAATGAACAAATAATTAAACAATAAACTGTACACCCCCCAATATGACCCCCCAGAGTGTCTGGTGGGGGCATGACCCCCAACCACGATTCCCAGAGTACCCGGTGGGGGTTACCCCCTCTACTAACCTCGCATAATCTTTTACATCGGAAAAAATTGAGGATTTTATAAAATTTTAATTTATATTAAATTTAATTTTTGAAAAGAATTAAAGACGAAAAGATTTTCAGCTATAAATGAATACTATTAAACTTTTAAAAATCAAAAAAGAAGTATTAGGAACAGAAAACTGATAAATAAATTATAAAAAGTATGTACAATGAAAAAATTATTTATTGATATATGGATTCGTTCAATGCAGTTACAATATTATACATATGTAATGATATAAATTGATAAAATAAATCGATTATATTCGTTTTGCTAAGTAATATTTAACCCTTCGTGGCTTTCAATCATGTTTCTACAGTATTCGTGATCGATGCAAATACAGTATCGTCAGCTACATTTACAACGTTTTTAACAATATCAGGCGTGTACAATGTTATCTGCGCTTCATGCATAAGACCGCTTTTATTAACAATATATATTAAAATTTCATTCGCAACGCAACTTAAACCACTTGTAACAAGTTTTAAATATTCGTAAAAACAATCAAACGTAACCTTCTTCATTATGATTCTACGTCGATATCGCTTAACTGGTTCAGGTGCAATGGGTCGTTTGTTCTCCTCGATTTAGATAGCTTTATCCTGATGACTCCTTGTAAATGTTAAGGTCCATCCACTGCCATAAATCTTCTGATCCATTAATTCATCAGCGAAACCACGAAAATACTTCGCAACATCAGAAAAACTGTTTTTAAACTCTATCCACTCCTCGTATGAAAAAAGCAATTCCTTCAAAATCTGTGCCCAATAGCCGCACCAAAGGTGTATAGTTTTGGTCCTTCAAGTTATCGTACTCAAAACCAACGGTAATCTTTTTCGTATAATATTTGTTGAGTCTATAAAGAGAGTCGAATATCTGATGTGGATGACGATTGCTTTGCTGTTGATCAGCCACCTCGACTTGCGTCTTCAGACGGATAGAAACGACTACATCGAGAGAGCTCCAGGCTTCCCGTTGATATACTCTCGAAACGTGGTGGTGGTAAAAAATTCTCGAATAGTTATAAACGTCACCGATATTCTCAGAAGTTATTGCGCGAGACAAAGAGTGTCGAATTGCGCTTGAACGACATGAAAATGCTGACGCTTTAAGATTCAATTTCCAAGAAAATTAAACAATTTATAGACATCAACGATATCTTAGAACTGAAAATCCAGACGCTTCAAGATTCACTTTCTAAGAAAATTAAATATGTATAGACTTACATCAATGACATCTTAGAACTGAAAGTTTATAAACATCTGACGCTGCAACCGCCGTTTCCGATGAATTTTCTGTCAGCATTTTTATATCGTACGTATCGCCTTACTATTTTATCATTTTTCAACAAATCATCGGTAAAATTATTGAGAAATTTATTGAAACCCGCACCAGTAAGCCATATGATTTAAGAACATGATACAATAGTCCGCATACGTGGGAAGATTCGCTCTACAGTTGTACAACATTCCAGCTAAACTTTTTATAATTTTTACGCATTCGGTTTATGTTATCTAGTATAAAAGGCGGAAACTCAAAACTATCGAAATAAAAACCGTTGCTAGATTTATCGACGTATATAGCCACCCAATGCATCCCAGGCTTCGTATGATCATCAGTGTTTAAAACAAACGCCGTCGGTTTCGTCCACATCCGCGGTATCTGATCGGCTGAGATGATACGCCTACGGTGTGTAAATAGAGCTGCGAAAGATTCTTCAAAATTTCAAAACTGTCCATAACTAATCTCCGTAATTTTTAGGCTCACATATGCTAGTGTAAATCATCACCATAGAGGGTAAACCATTCGAAAGATGCGCAGGGTTACTACCTTCTATAGACTCATCATCCTTTATGACTATGGTAGAAATTTTGTCAATCCCCAAAATTTTTTGTAACTTATTGGAAAGACAAAGCTCGTGATTGAATCCGATGCAGGAAGTTTTTGCGCAAATTCTTTTGACGTAAGACCCTCTTTCGATGGTCAATTTCAAATGTCGTTTGATTCAATTTAAATTATTAATTTCGTGCAGCAACTCGTGAACGTTTCTATAAACGCCAGGTCGAACCAACGATTCAGCAATACTAAAACTTTCCACTCTTGCTACAGTGGTCTTAAGATTCGAATGGAAGATACGTTTGAAGGAGACTAGTCTCTCTTTTTCCGATGAAACGTGCTGAAAGGTCAGCGGTATTTGAACTTCCGTAAGCGCAACTGACCACGATCCTTGTAAAGCATCTATCGAAGTAACTGTGTAGTAAAGCGTGTTGTTGTGTTGTGTCCGAAAAATAATTCATACTGCTGTTGATAGGTAACGCGACGTGAAATTGATCTCTCATTATTTCTTTTTTAATTGATCCGCTTTCACCTAAGAGTTAAATTTATCTGGATATCCTTTCCAACTGACAAAATATTCCTTGGAGCGTCCTTTACCTCGGCTTTTTCAAACTTTGTCGATCGCGAAAAAATCTTGATTCAAATCTTTTCGAACTCTGCTCAATTCTTCTTCGTAAAAGAATCCGTCAATTTCTTCGTCGGACAAATCTTCTAAAATATATACTGGTGGCTGTCATGTCTCTGAAACTCGAGCAATCTTAAATATCTCCAAAGTCCAATCGCCCTCGTATGCTTTCTGAAAGACTGTTCTCGCGCGACTGACGCGAACCAGATCGCCAGAGTTATACTTGGCTCGCGAGTAACCAGTTTTACCATAACGAATTCCTAATTTTTATTAACTTTGGCAACATTGGACAAGGTGACTGATGCCGGTGTCATTTTGGTCGCCGAGTTGACGCAGTACACCGTGAGGTGCTCGTCAAGAGGGGAGAATGCCTGTGCGTCGCTGTTTGCCGTTAAGGCGAGGTGGGAGAGCGCTCTATGAGCGGGCGCTCCAAGTCGTTCCAGCGGTGGGTGCGTAGTTCGAGTGCTTTGCTCGAGAATCTGCTCGAAGGTGAGGGAGCGCTCGATGCTTGAAGAGAGGAGAGCGCTCTGTAGTGGTGTTGCTCGAGGATGCGCTCGCTTGAAATGAAGGAAGCGCTCTGATGGCTCTGCGGCGGCGAGTCCCTCGGTGACAGTTTTCCACCCGCTGATGCTTCTTCGTTGCGTAGTGGGAGGACACAGCACTAACCCCACTACGTCGACCCTTGGAGTGGGTCTGGACGAGAGAAAGCCCGCCCAACTTAGTGTAGGCCACACCACCCAGTTGTAAAGTTGACTGCTGAGATGCCTCTGTTGATGTCGTTCTCGATGATGAAGTCAACTCGAGAGCTGTGATGAAATGCTGGTTTTGGGGGAGGGAAGATTTTTTGAAATAAAAAGAGATTTTTCCTCTTTTCCAAAAAACAAGCTTGTTTTATTCACTGAAAGGTGTTGGCAGATATAAATCTGACCACATCTACAAAAAGATACCTTTTCGTAATTGGCGGTAGCTTGGTCAGCGAAGGGTACTGACCCGCCGGACCGCCTCGCTTATATGCGTCTCGCTCGCTAGTCTTGCCGCAGGTCGGCCGCGAGCCAGTACTTCGCTCGCGTGTGTTCGCTTCGGACGGTGGGAAATTTAAATCGCACGTTCGGTTTATTCGCGTTTATGTACATTTTGAAGCTTAAAACTAGGTGTAGAGGCTATTATTAATTATTAAATTAGTATATATACACGCGGGTATCAGATCTATTTTTGTGTGTGAAATAACGCCACGTTTTCTTCTTTATAGTTTTTATAAATCTTTCTACGATGGCCACCTTTATATCTGGACTACGAACGACGTGATACGTAATATCATATTTACGCAATACTTCTTGCATCTCCTTACCGATAAACTCCTTCCCCTTGTCCGTTTGCAAACAAATTGCTTTTCGATCCCCGCTTCTCGACAAAATGCGCTTAAAAGAATCAGCGACGTTTCGTGCAGTTTATCCTTGATTGGCTCTAGGGATCCTTTACTTTCAGAGGGATTTGCCAATGAGGGTGCTGAATGCGGATTGGTTAGATGGAATTTCCGGTCCGATTGGATATTGACTACATTCACACTAGTAACTACTGTTACCGCGTTTGCTTTATAAAATGCAACAAAATATAAATTGAAAATCTGAAATTGTGATTTATATTTATGTGCATCGTAAGTGTATTTCAAATAAGGAAAAAAAGTAGTTTTCTCAATGACATTCTTTATATACATAAGTCTTGTGACAGTATAGTTGGCCCGGGCCAAACTGCCTGTCACTGAGGCTCGTTATAGTAAATCCTGGATCCTGAAGAGTCCCATCCAGGACCCAGATCTTGCCCGCCCTGAGCACACACCAACCCGAGCCTGATTTATTAGTATTAATAAGGGGGAAAGTTGGCTGTACCATCCGTGGGAAGTTACCTGCAAAAAGAACAGATATTAGACAAGTGCAAAGAAGAAACACACACTATCAGTAATATAACAAGAGAGAGCTATTAGAAAATAGATTACTGAAACTTACATTTCCAAAGGCTACTATTCAGCTCCTTGTGGTGATCCTCGCACCTCCTTCACTGGCATGCAGCAACTCCAGGCGCATAGAAGTCCTGCGCTGACCCTGTGGTTCTCGCCTTTCCTTGAGAAGAAGGGGCTCGAACATCATCCAAAACCATCTGGAAATACTCAAGAATTAGTATACTACCTAGATTAATAGAAGAGAGTACCTGACTTTGTTATATTAAAAGTAGGTCTCTCACGCTACAGGGGTAAACATAGAGTTGAGGTTAGGATGGCACAGGTTGGAGTAAACAAATTTACAGGAGCTTCTACACTACACTACAATAAAGGGGAAAGAATTACCGAGGAGCCTTACAGGTAATCACTTACTTGTTTCTCAAGAAGAAGACGTTGAAGTAACTGCTACGCACTGCAGGCGTTGTCTTCGAGACACCACTCCGCTCTTCCCGCCGGGAATACAGCCATCACTGCACCTGCAACAAACCAGAAGAGGAGAGCACAGCTCTTATTAGATAAAAATAGCAAAGACTGGAACGACTATTATAAAAAGTCTTACCTGGATTCTGTCGTCAACTACAGCGTCAACAATAAGGCGATGGCAACTTGAACACCGCGCGCAGCAAGGCTACTAGCCTCAGCTCGACTCGCCGTACTACGCGAGTCGCGGCGAGGCAAACTGCGCCGGCGCGAACGGAGGCGAAGGCGGATGCGATCGCAAGCTCGCGCTTGCATCGCCACTCGTCCAGGATCGTTTACAGTGCGCGGTCGCACCGATTGTTCTTGAGGTTTAGATCCGGATTTTAATTCCACGTGGCTAAAGTTGATTTAGTTTTGGAAGCGAAGTACCGAGTTTTTGTAAGTGGTATTGCGAGAGCGCAATACATTAATTTGTTTGTAATATTTTTTAGAGCCAACGTAGTGGCTCGTTCTTATTTTTTTTATTACCCATGCGCGCGGCCGTTGTGTGTGCTCGCGCGGCGTACAGTGTGGGTTTTGTTTGGTGTCGCGAATAAATCGCGGCTGGCGCCCGTATTTATAGTGTTTTAGTTCATTTAGTGTGATAAATAAATTTAACAATTAAACCATTAATTATTGTAAAATCTGCTTATTTCTGCAAGTCACTCGAGCAGCGGTTGCCTGCCGAACCACGCGCTCTCCTAGCTACCCGGCACCCTTTTTCTTATTCCTTCTACAGTCTCCTTCACAGTCCAAAAATTCCCTTGTACAATCCGGAAGATCCCTCCGGATTGTTAAAGTGTAAAATGTAAAGAATGTCAATCATAACCTACAAGTTTAGACTCACTTCAATTTCTTGTAGATGAATTTTAATAAACTATAAAAAATATGCATTATTGTGCTATTAAAACCTGTAAAAATTCTACAAAGAGTGGTTACCGAATGTGCTACTTTCCAAAGGAAGAAAGCAGAAAAGCTTTATGGTTAAGATGCAGTAAATTAGAAGGTTGAAAGTCACAAAGAATACAACATTATGCAGTGTGAGATTTTCATTCTAATGTAAAAAAAGTTAAAGAATGTGCAGTTTTTAAACTATTTTGGGTAAAGCTGCACATGATAATTGAAACAACATACATCTCCACACATGCTGCGGAATTATTTCAAATCTTATAAAATCTAATATTTTTAAGCTATTTTCATATTTTTTAAATTTTACGTTAAATGATTTTATACAATACATTTTTATATTGTATATTAACATTCTCATACAAAATTGAGTATTTCCAATTTTGTACAAAATCATCATTCATTCAATTGATATTTTTGAAATTGTACGTAGAAAAAAATTATACTTATTTTTACAATGTTTATACGATATATTTCGCACCATGATTTCTACTTATATAATTTTTGTAGTATATGAATAAACTTTTACACAATGAACTTTGATAATATTCTTTACATAACATAATTTTTCCTTTAACAACTTTAAATATTGCTTTTACAATAATATTTTGTCATTAACATAATTCAATTCAATCATACATTAAATGTTGCGTTTATTTGAATAGCGCGCGTTATGTTCTGTTCGATAACTTCCTGTCCGACTCTCCTCACCACGGTACCTATGGCAAATCCCTCTGAAAGTAAAGGATTCCTAATTGGCTCTAACCAGCCACATTTACTAACGACGTCGATGACTGACAATATAGCTGTACCCGTCGTTGTAAGTTTTGAAAGCTCTCATGTCCATTAGATCTGCCCCTCACACGTCATCCAAATTTCGTCCGTTATAATTACGTCGCATGAATCGTCGTATGACAGGTTTGTGGATGTTGTACGCATCCTGACTTTCAAGCCACTCTGCGACATTCTTACGATCATGATTTTTACGCGTAGCTTGAAAAAGTTTGTCAAAGCCTACGTAAGCAGATAGGTGTGGGGGTCCGTAGTAGAGTTTCTTAAAAAGATTATTCATTTTTGACTTTTGCTTTTTCCTTGGGTTTTTTTCTCTTTTACAATTTTTTTGCTATTTTTCGGCTTTACGACGCTTTTCGATGTTTTATTCCTTCTCTTTCTCAGAGCACCTTTGATGCGCGAAAACAATTTCTCAAAAGTTATTTTACTGACCATGCAACAAGCTGTCATCATAGCCAGCGTTCTGTCGTCAGCAGGCGTTTTTCTGCTAGAATATGATCGATGATATCCAATATCGTATTGCCGACATGCTTCGTCTAATGGATTGATTCCAACTTCATCGCGTTCGATGCTTTCAGCCAATTTAGTACCTGGTTCGCAAAATCTATAACCAGGGGCGTGCATTTCGAACGGAAGCAAATTATCCAAAGCACTATTTTTTCTTTGAAGACTCACTGCGTCTTCTTTTTCACCGAACTGAACTTTCCGCTCAATCGCTTCCATGATCGAATTTCCGCTGCAGGTGCCGAAACTTTTCGCTTATTTTTCTTACTAGATTGGCTTCTGATCAGATTGGTTCTGCGTCAGATCTATCTGTCGCGCTGTCTTCGAGGATACTAACGTGGTCGTGATGGTTCAAGCTACTGCTGCCAGACGGCTGATCGGAGGACACGCTTGGATGTGGTGTCAGATATTGATTAGGAGTACTTCTGGTGTTACTTCACCACGCGCTACAGCCGTAATGTCCTTCCAGACGCGATTGTTACCGATGAATTCGTGAGGTACCAATGAATCGCGAAGTGCAACGGCAAACTCTGTATGCCCCGGAGGTGGACAGCATTTTCTAGGCCTCATTGCGTCGTTTACGAGGTCGCTGATATAGGCACCGTGTATACGAACACCACCTATCGTCACGGAGCAATTTTCGTCCCAATTGATATTTCCAACGACTCGCAAACGTCGGACAACTTGCCCAGCTTTTGCTCTAAATTTTGGAGGAACACTTTCAATTATGTTTACGTTACTCTATCTTCGTCTTCTCTTCGATCGAATTCAGGATTCAAGTCTTCTTCCTCTTCTTCTTTTTCTACTTGACGCATGTTATCGACGATAATTTTTTTCGTTTTACAAGTATTATCGTCATCTTTAAAATGAATAGCGTGCCCATTTTTCTCGTTCGTCTTTACACATCGATGAATTTAGTATTTCGTTCAACTCTAAGTCTACCGGGCGTTTGCACCGACTGTAAGGCCGTGTTACCGTTCGCAAGTACGCTCTGTATTCGATCTATGCTCTCTTTTTTTTTTCACTTAATCAAGATGTTGGCTAAATAGTTCCAACGATAGGTGCTAATAGAGCAGGTAAAAATCCGTCTCTTTGCGCAATGATTTCTTTTTGCACAAACTCATGCGAGGTTCGGCCAGCGTTCGTAGAGTATTTGCGTGTTTACGCAAACGATTTTTGTGTCCCTTGTCCAGCGGGCATATGTGACGCTCCAGCTTTGAATCTGCTTTTTGTAAGGCAACCGTTCGTTATTGATTGTTGAGGTGATAAAGAGCGTTAAAAATGATTGCCTCCTTGTGAGCAAAAGGACGAGGAGTAATAATTCTCTTCAGAGCCATTAAAGAGAGACAACTGGTGCGAGCTTAGAGGCGTCGTTATCTTTTATCTTTTTATTTCTTGTAACGTAGACGTAAAGCAACTTGTGGTCGGGAAAAATATAAGTGCGATATCTACAATTGTCGGGTATATCTTGCTTCGAGTCGAGCAAGAGATAGCCGTAGGGTTTCGATGTAGCATTCCAGAAAGCTTCTTGTAAGAAGCGTGGATCCTCTGGGCACACTTGACGCGACAGATGGTTTATTTGAGAATGATCGCGCAAGTTTCTAAATAAAACGATGTAGTGATCATTCAGAGATATATTGCGCTGTGCTTTTCCTTGATGGAAGACGTTTTGCGTCATAAAAATAACGGACAGAGAATGATGATGAGAGGAAAAAATATCGACGACAGAACCGCCCGATGACAACTCGCGCATAAAGTCGTCGATGATGACTAGTTTCGGTCTGGTATCGCCAGTGTAGTCGCTGCTCTGTGGTAAACCTTCGCGAAATTCAACTTCCTGACCCAAATCTCTGTAGCCCGCTTACCACTCAGAGTAGTATACCTTGTGAAGGGGCTCGCGAGCGCTAATCAGCTCGCATGCACCGGCGCCTACGGCGAGTTCGCTACCGCAGCCAATCAGCTACTCGGCGGCGTTGCGATCGACCAATGAGCTTCTTCCTCGATTGCAGTTCTACGACCAATCAGCATTTTTTGACGATTCATCTAGTGTCCAAATAGTACACGACGATGATACTGACGACCTCTGTATCTACGTTTTTTAATTATCTTGCTTCTGTCTTTCACGAGTCGTCGTCGATGTAACCGTACGGATAGCTCTTGTTCAGCGCCACGAATCTACGTTTTCCATATACGGGTTTACAAGTCTTTGTCTCGTTTTGTGTTATCACATCGTGAAAGACTGTTCGACGAATGGAGAGATTCGATAAAACTACCGTGGATTCTGGCGAAACAATCAACTCTCGAATCAAGTAAAAATTTATTTTTTGGCTATTGCTATAGTTTAGTTGTATTCCTTTTACTTTGCACACGTAGTCTTCGCTACCGTCTCGCTTTAAGCACTTGTATTTTTGACCCCCAGACAAAAACGACGTAATATGTATGTGCCTAAGCCTTTTTCGGTCAATTCATCCGTGAGACTACCAAGTGTCGTTCCGGTCAGTAAATAAAACCACGTAACCTGGAGGAACGCATTAATAATAAACAAATAATTAAACAATAAACTGTGCACCCCTCAACCACGTTACCCGGGGGAAAGCATTATTAAGGGGGTCTTACACCTAAAATTATGAAAAAAATAAATTTTTTTTTATTTGGTTTTTGGATTCACTATACTATCCAAAATCCACATAAAAATTTGCATGCACAAATTTAGAAAATTTGAAAAGTAACAGCTTAAAATTTTATTATTAAAATTACTAAAATTTTGTATTGCAAAAAAGATTACTACAAAAATATTTTAATTATTATTTTAAGATTAGTAAATACTCTTATATTATTCTTTAACGTTTTTTGATCCTTTGATAAAAAAATTTCAATTTTGAAATTTTGAATAAAACGCTCTCAAGCGTTTCAATCGTATTCAATCGTGTCGCCACGGTCGCAGCAAAGACTGTTAGTCAGCTTCTCGGTCTCACTTTTTAGTTCTAATGTTTTGACTAATGTGTTGGTTGAGGTTAACCATTTTTGTTTATTCCTTGAAGTGTAAACAATCATTTTTGATGAATTATGAAAGTGCATAATCATTTAATGTCATCAAAGAAGATACTTCTGGAGACAGTGCTACTATTTGAAACCAGGTAAATTTTAAAGTTCCATTGTTTCTTTAAGCTTTCAAGCTAAAAAGAACTTTTATTTTTGTTTTAGGTTCTCTTTAACTGTTATTATATGTAGGCTTCACTTTTTAATGCAGTAATGTATTAAAATATTATTTTGAAAGTGCAATTTATAAGTGCCATTACAAATGAGCACTTCTCCATCAGCGTGTCAGCACTGCCTGATATTGTAAACATTATAATGTTTTGAATATCATATGCATGGACCACTTCAAAGTTATATTTGTTGAAGAGGAAATGTAGCTGATGCGATAATACTAATTAATAATATACAAACATAATATATAACTTAAAAGTTATATAATCAAGCTTTTCTTGATGACAATGGAGTGCGAACATCTTTAATCATCTTTAAGGTAGTTCTATCGAAAGATATAGCATATCTCATAAATATAGATATACAACGTTTGCACGGATGTAAACAAACGACGCGCGGTCGCTGCGTATATAGATATACAAACGTGGGTAAAAATGATTAGCTTTCTAATGTCAGCATTTATTGTAAGTCTCAAAGATACCCTTTGACGGTTTTGTAAACAGATAATAATTCTAAAAATTCTGTTCTGTTATTCAAAAAATTCCCGATGAAACCTCATCGTCAATTAAAAAGTTATTTACAAAAATAGTTCGATGCCCATAAGGTTACGTGCTAAAAGAGCAAAAACGAAATTAATTATTATAAGACTCTGAGATACCCTACACTGAGAGAAAAGTTTAGTAAAAATTACCATACTGCCTAGTAAAGTCGCCACAGACTGTCAAAACCGAAAAAATTACCATACTTTATAGGAAAATTTACCAAACAGTATAGTAAAATTTCTTATAAAGTATAAGCATTTTTTGGGTTTTGACAGTCTGTGGCGGCTTTACTAGACAGTATGGTAATTTTTACAAGATTATTTGTAATTTTTACTATATTTCTTCTCTCAGTGTAGCTCCGTGAAATTTTAACACAAGCTTTATTAGATATTTATAAAGTTCTGTGTAAAATTTCAGCCAATTCTCATTGTTAATTCGATTATCGATAGAACTCCCTTAACTTTTTATGCGAAGAAGTAATTCTAAGTTTAAAATTTAGTGCTGCGTCAAGTGTTATGTTTTTAAATAAATTCTTTTATTATGGTTCCCTGTAAAATGTGAAATTTTAGAGTTTGGCGTAAGCCAGAGATTGAACCGTTCAACATATTTGGACTTGGTTTGACTTAAATTGTTGGAAATTTATGCCATTATGGCGTTAAGAGTTGTATGTTTTAAAATTTTTTAGCAAACTAGTTTTTAAAATTAAAAATTTGTATAAATTTATAAAATTGACATTATTTAGACAGTTTTTAGATGTTAAAAATTAGTTAGTTAAAAATTAGTTAGTTAAACTCTTCTATAAGCCTACAACCTGGACAGGTGGGAAAGAAAATTAAAAATATCTGTAAATCATCAACCAGCACAAGCAGAGGAGGGATTGTTTAAGTTATATGAATAATCAATCTATGAAGCAACAATTTTCCGTCCAGGCTATGTAATTACCGGGCGTACATATTAATTGTTTATTATTAATCAGTGCTTTCCTCCGGTTATGTGGATATGGGGTAGTGTACGGATCAATTATTTAATTAAGTGGTTATAAATAAATAATACTTTTCTCCAGGTTGTGTGGTTGTGAGGTGTAGAATCTATTTGTTTAATTTATTGTTTGTTTTTAATTAATACTTTTTCCCGGATTACGTGGTTGAGGGGTGCCCAGTTTAGTGTTTAATTATTTGTTTATTAACAATTATTGCTTTTCCCCGGGTTATGTGGTTGTGGGGTGTACAGTTTAATTGTTCAATTAATTTTTTATAAACAATCAATGCTTTCCCATTCGTTATGTTATACACAATATATAAAAAAAATTAATTGAATAATTAAACTGTACACCCCACAACCACATAACCCGGGGAAAAGCAATAATTGTTATATATATATATATATATACTAGGGGGGGTACCCCCCCGACTCGCTCCGCGCGGC
>JAWWML010014779.1:0-23994 GCA_035047165.1 Ormyrus rosae | reverse complement strand
TTAACTAGGAAGTAAAAATACCTATTTTATACGTAAAATTTTTGAAAATACATTATAAATAGATATTTAATGTTTTCAATCTCTACCAGGGTTTTAACGTATTTTTAAACTTTAGTATAAAATTTCATAATAGAGAAGTTGGAAGTTGATAGTTCTACAGAATATTCTTGATAGCAATTGGTATCAAGAAGTCTGTATTGGATGAGTGCTTCGAGTTTTGTAAGTGAAAAGAAAGCTATTCCGTCAGGCATCGAACACGGAGTTCGTCAGGCGCTGATAGATCGCAAAATTTGTATGATCCACGAATTTCATTGATTTTATTAAATTTGTCAATTGTCGCAAAAATCTAATCGAATTTAAACATTTAAAACAGCAACTGTGTATCGTAAGAACTTTACCGAACTACCGCAAAACGTACACGTTTTACATTCCCGCGCGAATGAAACCGCCCGAAAATGTAAATGCACTCGCGAGATATATCCTTGTTAAAATTTTTTCACCCGACACGAATCCTCCCGTCTTCGTCGATTTAAATTTTTGAAAAGCCGTCCTCCCTCATGAATAGTGCAATTTTCGCGGATTTACCGTAGTCCACTCTCCCTCCTCGCTTCCCGCGCTTCCTCGTGTCAGCTTCCCCAAAAGGGCGACGCGCTCGAATTTCTCTTTCGAAAATTACCGCACGCGCAAACGTAAGACGCGCAAGCGAGATTTCGAAAATTCACGCGGCGACGAACTATGCGCCACTTTTGGGAGTAAAAACACGGGAGGAAATTGACGTCTCATACATTAAATTTACAATTATATTAGGCTTGAATAGATAAACGGGGGGGAATTACCATATCGTCAGTGTCTGTTCCAGGCATGTGAAGAAGGATGAAATTTGAACCAGGAAATCGTCTGCAACAAAAAGGGAAATCCTGGTTAATTTTATTCGTTCTACGTAGGACCTTGGCAAATTTTATGAATTTATGCGGTTTAATTTTTCATTTAAGGGAGGTGTAAAGTATATTATACTGACACTGCAGTTTCTTAAATTTTTCAGACTTGATTTTTAAAACTTTTTAACCATACAGATATAAGCAAAGAATTGGCATTATATTGTTAAAGTATTAATCAAATGAAAGCAGTTTCGAATAAAATTATTAACTAGAAATAATAAAACTTTACCAGTAAAATTAAATAAACGAACTGCACTAAATATTTTTCAAAAAATATTGTTTTTAGTAATTAAATTAAAGTTATTGGGTACATTTCTAATAGGAAAAATATTTTTTTAAATATTTTCGGTCGGGAGGGAAGATCGACTTTCGTCCCTTTATAGGTGTTTAATATACCGTTTATTGTCAAGATGTTACATTCAGGCTAAAAATTTAGAAAATTGGTGACCGGAATTAAGTATGAACCACATATAAATCTAAATACCATTCAAAGCTCTGAAAACGGTTAACTTTTCACCAGCTCCGCAAGTTTCAATTCATGCCAGGAATTTTAAGACAATAAAAAAATAGTTAAGTAAAAAAGAATCGTCCGCAAAATAAAATTGATTAAATTCTCGCAGTGCGCCGTATAACGTCGTCGTGGACGTCTTACGAAATCCTGACGTCATTTCAATGCGACTTTTAAAAGCGGCTACGTTTCCTCCTTCCTTTTCTGAAGTACTGCCAAAATTCGATTTCTGGCAGCGTCTCAAATACTTTTACAATGAAAGTGAACCGATGCTCCATTTTAATGTGGAGTAAACAAAAGTCCGCATTCTTTCCTCCGCCGTCGCCTGTTACGAAGTGAATCCTTGATTTTTATTATGCACCGCGTCGTCCTCTCGGACGCGCGACGCTGTCCCAGAATGCCGTGATTTAGTTCTAATTGTCGCAGCGAAGAAACCCTAACGAACCGAACGAACCGAACGAAAATCTGTCGACCTTTAACGACCGGAGGAAAATTAAGGGATTTAGTTTTATTTTAACCCTCCGATGCCAAATGTGTATACGATTCCATTAGTTATTTCCCTCGCGTTGATAAACAATTGTACCCCTTTCTCTTCCGCCGACCCCAAACGTTAATCCAACGCATTAGAGGCCACAGAGCCCGGCTCGAAATCTAATTAAACTCCCTCAAAAGGAATCCATCCGGCGTTCCTGCATTACGAATCAAATATTCAAACCGCGCTTCAAAAGAAGAACGGCGCGCGCACATCGCCCTCGGCGAAATTTCCGCAGCTTTGAAATCCCTCTCTTTCAAGCAGTGCCCCGCCGCTCTAACGACTCTAATCCATCCGCAAAAACGGCCCCTCTCTCTCTCTCTCTCCAAATCCCTTTATAAACAGAGCGCTCGAAAGAAATCTCTTTAAACGAGCGTTCGCGCGCTCTTTCTCTCTCTCGACAGGTATAATCGCTTCAGCTCTCGAGAGCGCGCGACAATATGCGTCGGCGGCGGTTCCCTTTCGCGCGCGAAACTCGTTTAACTCCTCCGGCTTCTTCGACGCGGCTAATTTCGCCTCGATTAATGGGCGCGAGTACCGTTACGTTCTCTCGTGCTCTCTCCCCGGTGCCGCGACGAAGAAGCGACGCGCTTATATATCGAATTACGCGCGAGAGACGCGCGCCAGCTGGTGTGCGAATATATTGTGCTCGACGTCGAGATCGCGACTGATATGGAGCGAGGCGCCGGAGGAGGAGGTTTATTAATCGATTGAGACTTTCGATGGAGAGCGGAGGGAATTGTGTTGGGGATTTTTCGGCTGGGTTCCGGATCGATAATTTTAATAAAGAGCGCGTTTTCGCGAGGAAAGAGCGGACTGTTTAACTTTCAATTAACGGAATCGCTTGGATAATATTTTATTCGGATGGTCTTAAAAGGGTGCTGGTTTAACTCTCGTTCTGTTCTCGCTCTGTTCGAAAGGTTCAGGTCGGAATCGTAAGATTTTTGTTGTATTTGAAACTTTTTTTTCCCTGCATTATCTAAAACAGTTTTACAATCACCGTGGGAAATTGCGAAATGACATTTTGTTTAATACACCAATTTTACTATTGCGTTATTTTTTTTAACTAAATAATATTACCGACGATTGATGTATACAAAGAAATTGAAAAGTATTGTCAATCAATATAAAATGAATTCGTACAATTTTGAAACAAAATAAAGCACTTCAATACAGTATCCGATAACTCGATTAACGAATCATACTTTAAATGAAAATTGTCTGACATTCTGCAAGTTTCAATCAAATCATTAATTAATTTACCAATAATATCAATTCTTTTACTGAAACCTTAAAAAAAAAAAAATCGAACGATTTAATCAACAGAACGGAGAACAATGAAATTATCGACTAACGTTAATGATCATATTTAATAGTCCGACGGATAACTCGCGGATCGATATTCCCGCGGACACGTCGTAAAACTCAACGGGAGCATATCAAACGCGCTCCGGAATTAAAAATACAGGGGAAATCCTCCGCGGCGGCGGATTTATTTTCGGAGCGCATAAAAGCAAGAGCGCGCGTCTCTCCGATTGCGTTTAAAATTTATATCCCGAATAACGTACAGCCAAAGACAGCGAGTTTAAATGACGTTTGAAAATTCATTTAGTATACCGCATTAAAGCCCGGCTTAAATTGTTTTAATCAGCTTCGCGGCGCATTAATTATTGGCGGACGTTTTCTACAATATTAAATTCTCGATGTGCTTTTAAATAAATGTACTGGGCTAATGCGGTTATTTATTCATCAATTTCTAAGTAATAAAGTTATGAATTATCTGAATTCTATATAGCTCTTTTTGAAAATTTAACTGCGTTTTGTGGAGAAAAATGAGTTTTTACTTTAAAAATAAATATATTCAATATTCTGAAAGATTCAAAACAATCGATACTTCGTTTAAAAGCCATAACGACGAAAATTTAAATAATAATGAACAATAACAACACATATTTTTATTGACTAATGCTTAAATGATTTTCAGAAGCTTGGGAGGAAAAGAATTATGAAAAACTGATTCATTACCCAGCAGGTATGATTAACGTCGTTAGTAGGATAAGGGTCGCTCTTATCTTTACGTTATTTACATATACACGAAGGTACATCTAAACCAATTTGACCCTTAACTCATTACAGTTACTTTTCACGCTTGCTTATCCGAAACGAGATACAAGATACGAGATACAAGAATTCATTACAATCCAGCGATTGAATTATTCATCGATACGAGGATGAATTTGAAAAATATTATTATACTATCAAAAGAAGAGGCAAAATTTGTAATGTCGAGCTTGAAAAAAGTTTCTCCACTCGGAAATTAGCGCAGTTCATATGTGCCTCGAAATTGTTATTGTTCCGACGCTTTAAAATTCAATGTATGAATAATCCGCTCGGTGTATTCGCTTTACGTCGCGCGTAAATACAACTCATTAATCCGAATCTCGACAATCCGCGAGAAGCGGCGTATTGCAAAAACTTGTTTATTTTTAATTAACTCGAGTTAAATTGGACGATCCGTTTATGCAAAAGTTTTTTTTACGAAAATTTTCGAAGGCCTCCTAATTAAAGCTCTCGTTCTTTTGCATTGTGCGAGACCGACGACCCAATTTTTAACGATGCCGTACATAATATGGACGATATTATCGTGCAGACACACCAATTTGCATTCAAAATTTTTGCACAATATCGTAACGGTGCGCGACTTTTGAATTTTTCTGTACATATAGCTCAATTTACGAATCGCAATTGAATTTTCCAAAATAATCTCACCACCTCTTTCCCCCAAAGTGCAAGGAAGTCAGCTTCTCTCGAAGAGAAGCGTTAACCAAAACAAGAGAACAACAGCCTCCCTCGCCGACGTGTCAGAATCCATTGAACAGGCGAGGAAAATGCTTATATATATATATCCCAAGACATCCGAAAATCCTCGCCTCCTCCATTAAAGCCTCGCGCAAATCCTCGGCATTGAACGGCCGCCGAAATCCCGGGCACATCAGTCAGTCGCCTCGGGGCGTTTGCAAAATTTCTTCGACTATTCTCTCTCTCTCTCCCTCGCGGAGAGGAAGAAAAGCGGACAGCTCCGCAACAACTATAACGCGCGGCGCGGAGCCCCTCTCGACTCACTCCCTCTCTCTCTCTCTCTCGTCTGTCTGTCTGGCTCGCGGGCGGAGAAAGGAAGCCGCGGGCGAAAAGAGCCGAGAGGAGAGAGAGAGAATATAAAGGTCGAGAGAATTTTCGTGCAAATTGCAGCGCGCGAAAAGACCAGCAGCGGCGGTCTCTTAAACGCAGGAAAGTAGGGCTTCTAACGTCGTCGTCGCGGATGACCTCAAACTTAGCCGAGAGCCCCTCTCCCCCCCTCTCTCTCTCTCTTTCTCTTTGTGTACTCGGCCGTAGCTCGCGTCGTCGCGCGTCTGCACCTGACTCGCTTTTTTACGCTCGACCTACGCTCCCTTGGAGTTACTTACTCAGCGAGGATGCCGCCTAGTGGCGCGTGCGAGCGTCGCTCCGTGTATATACGTGTACAGAGTCGCGCTCGGCCGCGAGTCTCTCCCGGCCCTCGAGTCTCGGGGATGAATAAAGGATGCGGGGAGCCGGGAATTTTAACGGCTCGCTCTCGTTTAGCCGACTGGTAATTGGCTTTTTCTCGCGCTCGGCGGGAGAGCCGCTTCTGCTGCTGCTGCTGCGAGGAAAGCGGTCATTTGTGGAGAGGTTTGTCTTCTTCTGTTTTCTTTTTCTTTTTCGAGGCGAGGACGTTTTTTTTTGTTTTAATGAGGTGTTAAAAAGTTAGGCACTTTCTATTGTATTCGTTCGTAGTGTTTTAAATTTAAGAGTAACTTGTACAATATCGCTTTTTTTTTTAACTGTTCCAATTGGCTATTTCGAAAGCGTAATTCATTTATTTCAGCGATCAATACCGATTTCATTTTATCACGCGACATACAACTCAAAAAAAAACGTACATCAGTCCAAAGATTCGGAAACACGATTCCACGTCGCAATTAAAGGCGGCAAAGTCCCGTTTCGCAGCCAATTTATCCGCGATATACGAGCGAAAGTTCAGGTGAGAACAGCCACTCCGCGTCCTAAAGATCTCCGCTCCGATAATCCACCGGCAGATCTCTCGCGTTTCAAAAGCCCTTCCGTCCTTTTCCCGGCTGGCGTTCTTCTTTTCTTACATCGGGTGCTAAAGGGAAGGTCCGTGTCTCCGAGGCGAGAGATAAAAAAGAAAAAAGAAAATCCAAAGGTCGCGCGCGCCTTCCTTTATCCCGCAGTTTCTCAAAGGCGCCGCGGAGCCTGAAAATAAATTTCCTTGATCTCGCGAAAATATATATATAACTCTCGAGAGAGAGCCGCCCCTTCCTCGCCGGTGTCCCGTGTTGTGCAGAGAGCCGCGGCGGGCAAAACTGCAGCCGAGATAAAGCGGCGAGTCGCGAGCTCCTCGGCCGGGCCTACAATTCTCGCGCGCAATTTACGGGGGCCGGAGATTGCGGATCTTCGGGGGCAGAGTGCAGGCCGAGAGTAAATTTGAATACGGACGATGTTCCGCGCGGAGCGGACGCGCGGCCTTTTTGGAACGGGGTCGGCTGAATTTTCGGGGGACTTATTATTATTATATATTTCGGTTGGGAGAACGCGGCGGCGAGCTGCGCGTTTGCCCTCGAATTCGATAGAGAAGGG
Source organism: Ormyrus rosae (assembly GCA_035047165.1). Lineage (NCBI taxonomy): Eukaryota > Metazoa > Arthropoda > Insecta > Hymenoptera > Ormyridae > Ormyrus > Ormyrus rosae. Next base: position 17,339 of record JAWWML010014779.1, on the reverse strand, counting down.
CTTTTTTTATTAGCGCCGATTTCGGGCGCTGGATCCGATTGAATTTCGGATGGAAGAATTGGCCTATTTTACAGTGTTATCGGTGCACCGGGCGAAGGATTTATTTGTGCCGGTAGAACGATCGGTTTTAGTTCCGAAAGAGAAATGAATTTATAAAGCAATGTTCAGCGAGTATTTCAACGAAATTGCTGCGGTTAAAGCTTTTTTTTTTCATTTCTACGATGATTCGACTCGTAGCTATCGAGCGTATTTCTCGTTTGGTCCTTTTTAAAACTATTTGTTTAACGGTTAAAAATTTATCTTAACGCGTTCATCTCAGCAATAATAATCCGCTCCTTCGACGTGCCTTACAGCCTATTAATCATACACAATAATTGTCTTTACCGAAATCGCTTTTATTTTGAAATATCTTGTTCGCAGCCATTGTCGGAGGAGAAGAATGATTTTTAAGAAAGGTTACCCGGATTCCCGGCGTTTCTTATCGGGATTATTTATGAGATTAGAGAAAATGCTACTTGATGGTGGAGATCCCCCCATTTTCACGGGGTTTCCCACCATCAGATAAGCCTGACTCCTGCAAGTTCGCCGGCCTGGATTTGCTGCGTGGGAGGGGGAGTGAGGGGGAACGTCAGGATGATTCATTCACAGCTTTTTCCCCAGTAATTTCGAGCTATATCTTCTTGCTCGAAGATTATTTTCTAAAACAAGATTAGCTTCGAATTCTGGTCTAATGTGCTGCGGTTCAATTTCGTTAATCCGAGGAGGAAAAATCTATCTTGTTTAAAATTAGAAATGGGCACGGTTTTGACGCTGCACCGAATAACGAATCGTGTCAAAATGAAGCTAATTTTAGACGTTGAGAAGCTTAATGATCTCTCGGGCTTTTACAGTTCTTTACAACAAAAAAAAAAAAAAAAAACTATTGTACACCGCAGAAAGGAAAATACAAAAAGATTATCAACCGTTTTGCAAGGAAAATTGCCATCCTACCTTAAACAAAAAACGCACGACACTACGCCTCCCTCAAAGCGTGACAATTCCAAGCTTTCAAAGCTCCGCGGAGACCGAAAAATCTTTCTCCCGAAATCCCCGACCACTTCGAAGAGCCTATCTCCGGGAAACAACGCCCCATTCAAATGCATCCGACCACCTCGTCGCTGGCACACGAATGCCAATTTAAAAACAATCCAAATCACATGCAGCAGCAGCAGCCTCTCTCCCCGCAATTTCATAAAACTCAGCAGCCAGCGATCAAAGCTCTCGAAACAGATATACAATCATCCGAAGCGATAAATCCCTCGTCCGCAGAAAGCGGAAGCGGCCGGGAGAGGGGGAGGGAGAGAGAGCAAAAAAAAAAGAGCGCGCGCCGCAAGTGGAACGAGTCGGGCTGCGTTCGGGCGCGCATCTCTCTCTCTCTCTCCGCACCGAGAAAAGGCCACGCCCTTCGCCCGAACTGGGTCGCCGCCGCCGCCGCCGCCGCCGCCGTAAACAAAATGCACGTGGCGCGGCGGCGGAGGGCCCGAAATTGCCAGGCGTTCTTCGCGGAGAGCGGATGTGTATGCGCCTCTCTCTCCGCCTGACAAGTGTGCTTTCGGGGGGAGGCTCGGGAGGCTCGCGGAATTGAAGATTTTTACTGCTCCGCGGTCGCGGGGGGAGGGAAGGGAGGAAGCGCTTTTCGGCTACGCCCGAGGATTCCTCTCTGCCTTCGACGAGGTTCTCGGGATGTTCGAGAGGGTTTGTATTGCGAGCTTTGTGGAGGGTATAATGTGCATTCCGGGGCTTGGAGAAACTTTCTTTGAAGGATTTTTTTTTTTTAGGGGGGAACGGGGGGGGGGGTAGGGAAAGTTTGTTAGGAAATTTATTCTGTTTGGATTCGGGCTTTGATGTCGGTATAATGGGTGCGAGGAGCGCGCCGAGGAGTGATTTAATGATAATCGATACAGCTTGCAGTAAAATAAGAATATTATTTCGACCGGAGGATAGAAGGAACGTGTACGGAATCGTGAAGTCTCTCTGCCGGTTAAGTCGAGTTTCGAGAAAAATGTTTAATAAAGTTTATGCAACATATAGAGTTCATTATGTTTATGCTCGAGACTTGCCCTCGTTTTTTTTTTTTTTTTTATATATATGCGCAAGAAATGCGAGAGAGCAGTAACTTTATCATACACTATGGAATGATTTAATGATAATCAATAGCTCGTGGCTAAAAATAACCCTACGCTTCTAGGAAGAAGTTTTTCCGCGCTCCTCTTAGGAAGTGATAAATCCGCGCGAGAAGCTTCCCGAATCTCAATAATACAAGCGAATCCTCGTGAGCGAAACAAAAATAAAAGTCCCTTTGATTCGAAAATGTACGTTATGTGTTTTTCTCAAAGTCGACGCTCGGCAGTAGACGCTTGGAAAGGCGAGAAAGCCCCAAAATTTTTGCCGATGAAAATCATAATCCGTTTTATATAACGCAGAGAGAGCTTTTTAAATTTTAACGTATATAACGAGTGCAAAAATTCTGGGGCGACCTTTTTTTTCTTTTCTTTCGCGTTTCCTCTCGTTCTAAATTTGTATAAGCTTTTGCATGACTTTAATGAGAGCTTAGCGCGACACGTAAAGCTCGAAAGAAGTAGCAACAATAACGGGGGCCCCCCTTTTACGGTATTATTTAATTACTAGACGCTGCAGAAACGCAAATCGCACGAATTACATCAACGAACCAAAGGGATATATTCATTAATGCGCGCATTGTGCGACCAAAGTTATCGCACAACTGCATTCAAAGTAAGTGTATTTCAATATTATATACAACTAGAATTGTAAATTAAAGCCCATTGTAACGAAATTGCCTATTTGTCTCATTCCAGCGACAAATTCCCCGGCCGACAAAGCCCCTCCGCACACACACACGCGCACGCGCGCGCGCACAACGATATTTTCGCTCGAACTTAAACTCGCCGTTTTCAAATTCGCCCTTCGAAACTTTAAATTAACTTTAATTGGAGCGCGCGGCGTTTAGTCGCAGAGAGCGCGCAACTTTAAAACAACACAGTGAAATAAAATCCAAAGCCCAGCCTGCCTCCCCTCCCCCCTCCCCCTCCCCGTTTCGTCGGTAAAGAATGTTTCGCAGAATTCGAGGCTCATTTGAATAATTAGCGTTATTTCGCAGATAAGAGGCGAATTTCGCTTTTATACCGCGGAGAGGCGTGTTATTTTCCCGAGTGGCTCGATATCAGCCGAACCGGATACTTCCGGTTCTCCGGCAATCTAGACTTGCCATCGACGGAGGGGGTGGGGTGGGGGGGGGATATCGGAAAACATATCCACGGCTTTAGATTAGATCTTCGCATCGAAATATCATCGGAAAGTCGCGCGGAAAAACTTGTCGACTTTCGGCGTCGGACTGTATGTGGATTCGCTCGGCGCTGACGGAAAAGTTTAATTGAATTTGACAAGTTAAGTAATCCCTCGCGAAAAACTGTGATCGTTTCATTTTTTTTTCTTTTTTTTTTTTTCTTTTTACCCGTTGCGATTGAATAGAATAGTACATTTCTTTTTGAATTTGACGAAAGGCACATTTGGATTCTATTATTAAATTAATTATATTACGATTTTAGCTGCATTACAGCAAAGTTACAATAAAATACGCTACATTTAATTAAAAAATTTTCCCAGCGGAAAGGCTGAGTTTCCGCGCATACATAAACAAAATCTGCAAGCCTTTGTAATCAAAGGGAGAACGAACAAAAAAAAAAAAACTATCAGATTTAGATTTAGACTTGTAAATGTACTCCCGGGGAGCAAGGCAGAATGAGTTTGGAAATAAAAAATGGCGGGAAGCGAAGAATACGTTTAAACTTTCGGAATTCCAATGTAGAGCATAGTTTTGCATGTAATTCAGGGTAAAAAATGCGGAGGGCTGACTTTTTCAAAGTAATCCGATAGAGTATATCCCGCTCATATTCTCCGCATTCGCGCGTATTTTATTCGATTTTTTTTTTCTTTTTTTTTTTGCAAAAATAAACGTACATAAATCCGCGCCGTGAAAAATACTTTAGCGACTTGAATTATTTAATAAACGTTTCGGCATCCGGTACAGAGCGAAGAGATTTCGTCCGATAAAAATGTAGTAACATCGTCTAAAATTCTTCTTACTCCATCCCGGACATTCCGCTCGTTCGAGTCGAACGGTATAAAAATCTAAAAATCACACTCGAAATATCTCGGCCATTAAAATAACCCAATATCCCCTGCAGCCCAAACGCCGTCTCTCGACTGTGCGCAAAAAACCCAATCCAATTCTCCAGTCAGCCGCCCAACGAAGCGCCTCCTTGAAGCAGGACGAAATCGGCGCGATTGCATCCGAAGCAACGACGGCGGCGGCTTGCAAAATCTGCCCCCTCTCCTCTATCTTTCGCGCATCGGCGGCAGGTCCCTCTCTGTTTAACGTCGCTCGACCCTTCGAGCGGCTGTGTGCCTTGCTGCCCTCGAAACGGCGCAAATTGAAAACAAAACCGGTGACCCAGCCAGTGGCGGCGGCGGCGCGCCCGCGACCTCTCTCCCGCAGTTATTGGGTCAGGTCTTCCCCCCCCGCCTCTCCCTCCCTCTCTCTCTCTTTCTCTCTGTACGCGTGGAAATCAAGCCTCTCCCGTCGATGTGCTCCCTTTTTTTTTCTCTCTCTCTCTGCCTCTGCCTCTCTTGTCATCTCGAGAGGCCGGATGGGATTTCCTTTTTTTTCGGGGGGAGGGGTGGGTGGGGACGTTGAACCGCGGAATTGAATCGTTAATAAAAGCCGGACGAATCGTCCGCTCGTCGGCTGATTGCGTTGTTTGCCCGTTCCTTCTTCTTTTTTTTTTTTTTTTTTCGAGTTATTAAATTCGTATATCGGGACGCGGACGAGGAGAGCGCGGTTTTCGGGAGAGAGCGCGGAATTGTTATAACTCTTCGAGCGCCCGGCGGGAGGGGGATCCGTTTCGCCGTGACCTACTAATGGCTCCCTAAGTAGGACGGAGACTTTAAAAATAAGATTAAAATTTCGGGGAGCGAAGATTCGTTTTTTTTTCTTTTTCTTCCAGCCGTCGATCAAGTTCGCCGCCGTGCGAATCAATTTTCGGCCGCTTCATCAAAAGCGTATATACTTTGACAGTCGATTATCGAAGTTTCATTACTTTCGCCCCTCTCGAGAGGAGGGAGGGAGGGGAGGGGGGGATGAAAGCTCGCGTTTGTCGGCCTCGACGGAAGCGATTGTTATTAATTGACGGCGAAAAAGTTGGCTTTTTTCACGCGGAGCGAGAGAGCGAGAGAGGGAGAGCCTTTCTTCTTAGGGACGGCGGCGGCCGCGGCTGAACGATGAAAAGTTAATTTTTAATTTTCCTCCCGCCGCGCCTTAATTATTCAGGCCGAAAAGGAATTGAATTCAGCGTAAATTCAATTGCTAAGTGGGTTTTTTTTTTTTTTTCTTTTTTCACGAAAGCCGAGCCGCGCCGCAGCCGTCGCGCGGTGAAAAGAAATATAAATAAATTGCGAAACTTTTTCTCACCGGCGGGGGGATATAACGTCGCTCTGGAAAAATTGTGTAACGTTCCTTTAAAACGGCAAGAAAGGACTGAAGCCGCGCAATCATAAAAATTCGAATGAATTTTCGCGAAAGAAACTGTATAATACACCGGTCGTTCGCGCAGAGAGAGAGAACGAAATTTTCAAATCTAAATTCCAACGACTAGTTTCGTTCTATCTAAACGACTAACCCACCGAGCGGCGCGAAAATTAAATGCATTAGAAAATTAAACGCCCGACGAGAGGGGGCGAGTCTCTCCCGAAAAAGAATGGCTCGAACGCGCTAAAATTTAGCCGCAGTCCGCGTGGGCAATCAATAGCCGTAAATCACCGGGCGGCTCCGAGGGCCAGATCGCATCAGCTGTTCTCCGCGAGATTACAGTTTTAAAAAATATATACCGAGAGAACGCGAAAAAGCGGCAAAGCACCCCGAAACCCACCGACAGCCGTATAATTAATAGCCGGCCGAATCGATAAAAAACGGCTCTCGGTGAGATTTCGCCTATTGGAAAATAAATGAATGAATAAATAATTCGAGAGGTATTATCCGTTTCGATTGAAAGGCGCCGCGCTTAATTGAAAAAAACTTACAATCCAATTATAACCCGTCTCGTTCGGCTATCCGTTTCCGGCCCGCGGGGCACACATCGCGCGACAAAAACAACGTTTAAAAAAAGCAATCAGCGCCCCTTTCCGCGCAAGGAAGCCCAGCAGCGCGTGGCAGCCGACTATAATCCGTAAGCACGGCGCTCCGAAATCCAAACTCTCTCTCTCTCGCTCGTCGATCCATAAAACGGCGAGATCGCGTCCCTCCCGAATTCCGTCGAAAGTCCCGTCGCGCGGCACAACTCTTTCGCAAAGGGCGAAACTCTCTCGCGTTTCGCGAGTCTCGGGGCGCCGACGGAGTCTCTCTCTCTCTCTCGCGCAAACTTGGCCGATAATTAGGAGTTCGGGCGACACGCCCCGAGACTCGCCAAAAAGGCCCCCCTCCCCCCACCCACCCCCTCGTTTCCCGATTTGTTTGCAAACGGCGACGGACGTATACATCGGCAATCGCCACGCCCTCGGCGAATTGTTGTTGTTGCTGCTGCTGCTGCTGCTGCTGCTCGTGGAGGAAGCAGCAGCGGGGGAAGGACGGGGGAGGGGGGGATGAAAGTGAGAGCGAACACAGATCTGGCTGTTCGGATGGATTGAGCGATCCGCCGGAGAGAGAGAGAGAGAGAGATAGAGAGAGAGATCCTCGAAATGTTTTACTGCGGCTGCCGTAGAGCGGATTCCTGCGTTGACGTCCTCCGCGAATTTCGCTGGATGTGTGTGTGGGTGTGGGAATGGATGCGGAGAGTGGCGTGATTTCGGCGACTGCGGTCGTGATTTCGCCAGGGGAGCGAACGTATAGAAATGCGTCGGGATTATATATCGCGCTCGTTCGTCGTTTTAGCTAACGAGCTGTCCCGCGATCGACGCGCGAATCGTCGATTCGCCGATGTAGCAACTGTACCTCGACGACGTTCTTCTCGACTCGCGAGAAAACGGAATTCGAGCTCTCTTCCCCTCCTGCGTTTAGGGAGTGCCTTAGTCCGGCCATAGATATATCACAAGTAGCGAAAGAACAAAAAAAAAAAGTCACCGAGACCTTGGGACGCCTCGCTAACCGAGCTCTCCCCCCGAAGAAGCAGGTCGAACCACGCAAGGAGAAATCCCCGATTCTCCCCCGTCGCGGCGAGTAAACAAAACAGAGAAGCTGGCCGATACACCGCTGGGGGATCCCCGCCCCGTCGCAGCCCTTTTATAACCTCTCGCGGCCCCGCGGTGGCGTCGGCGTCCTCTCCCGCCTCGGCGGCGGCGGCGGCGGAGCTCCTCTCCGCGGTGTGGTGCGGTGCTAGGAGAGAGAGAGAGAGAGAGAGAGAGACCTCGTCGGCTTAGGGCGGGGTGACACAAGGATCCGCGGCCGAGCCGCGCCCATGCGCTCGGCAAGGACGGCGGCGCGTGCGATGGTCAATAGTTGAACTCCCCCCCCGCTCTCGCCCTTAGGGGCCTCTCTCTCTCTCTCTCGTTCTCTCTCTCTCTTTCTCTCTCTCGCACTCTCATTCTCTCCACGACACGCGAGACACTCACCGTTTGCAGCGCGTGCATCTTGCCGGGGTGAGGGGGCAGGCTCGTTATGTCATCCTCCTCGGCACTGCTGCTGCTCTCTCTCTCTCTCTTTCTCTGCTTCTGTCCGTCTGTATGTCCCTCTCTCTCTGTCTCACTTTTGTCCTCTTCCTCTTTCAGAACGGAGCGGCCGGCGAGCTGGTCCTCGTAGGCACCCGCGCGCGCATATTCCGCAGCTCGCGGGGAGAGCTTGGCTGAGAGACTACGGAGGAGGCCAGCGAACGAGGCGAGTTGCTCGAGGGCTCGGCCGGAGACTGTACGCACGCCCCGACTGACGGCAGAGGTCGTCGTGGTGGCGGCTCTCGGGGTGGGTGGTGGTGGTGGTGGTGGCGGCGGCGGCGGCGGGGGAGGGGGTGGACGACGGACCGCCGGCGACGGCGCCGTGGAAGACACCGAGCACTGCGCAGGGCTGGACGGGACAGGATTAACGCCCCGAGCCCCGACGACGTTTGAATTTCGGCGCACTGCACGGGGGGACGAGGGATATGTCCGTTTCGGAGGGGCGATCGATTTTTTTTTTCTTTTTTGTTTTTTCGGGGAGTTTTGGTATGAGCGAGGGACTTTGGGGGAGATTTTTCAGGGGGTAGTGTTCTCGGCGCGTTGAACGTTCGCGTAGGAAATTTGGAGAGAAGCTCGCCGGATGGTGCCTAATCCGAGCTTGTGTTCAAAGGGGGGAGGAACTGCTGTTGGGTAAGTAGATGTAGTGCGGGAGTAGTAAGACAGGATTAAACGAATGTGCAATTACTGACAGGATGGCCTATAACGTTTTACGTTCCTGTAACACGAATTCTCGCGGCGTTCCTTTCGAGTTTCAATTTAATTAAGAACTAGCGCTGTAATTCAATTATAAAATTGCCGGGAGGAATAAAAAAAAAAAACAAAAAACAATAGCGAGGATAAGAATTGTTTGAAATGCGACTCTTGATATAAATTTTAAACGATCACCGAGGCAGAAACTTTTATAGAAATTTCAATTAACTTCCCTTTAATAATTATTCTTCCAATTAAAGAACGTCGAATACTTGAAATAACGGTAATTCTGACATTTTTTCTGAAAAGTCTCTTCTACGTAAAAAAATTTAAATTACTGCAATCGCACGATTTTTCGTTATGTTAATCTGAAAAGTGCAAGTTTCGCGTCGGGATAAACTTTTAACGAAAGAGCATACATAGTTACGAAAATAATCAGATGGTAAACTCCACAAGGCGATTATTCACGTTAATCTCTTAGAGGGGGGAATTATGCTTTAAGAGATTTTAGCGCATAATGGGAACGCGAAAGAAACTTTTGAATAATGCAGTTTTCAGGCCTTTTAATGAAAGTACCAAAAGTTTTCATTTTGTTATTTGTCAACTCGGCACTTTAAATAGAACTCCAACGGAGGAATTAACGTCATAAATTTAGTTCGGGTATAAAACATATTTTATTATACCCGAGACCGGCTAATCGAACCGTTTCAAAGGATAACAGTGTTACTTTAAATTTTCAGAGCGTTTATTACTCTCGGATCAGAAAAGTTTGCGGCATTATGATTCTTCCACATTTCGCGTTACTTCATTTTTAACGGGGATTAACGGCGTAAATGCAGATTTGTGAAATTATTCAGCGGAAATTTAATCGCCGAACGAAATCGCCCATTAACGCGATTTCATCAAGGTCCCGGCTGTTTTAATTATTCCATTTACAGAATAGCTGAAACTTACTTTATATAATACAAGTGCAGAATTGAACGCGCGTTAATTGTTCCGGAAATTCGCGCGGAAAATTTTGTAAAATAACACAGCGGCGCCGTATAATAGAATCCCGCACCGCGAGAATTTCGACTGCGGGGCAAAGACTAAAACGCATTACCCCACCCCCGCCACATCCTTAATTATCAATATTACCCGAAATTCCTTAATACTAACTTAGCGGGGAGTGTAATCTGCATCAATTTGAGGTCATCACCGAAAGTTCAGACAGCGAATTAACCTCGATTCCGCGCCGAGCGCGTCTTCTTCGCGGGGCCTTAGAAACCGGCGGCGGCGGCGGCTGCCTGGCTATAAAATAATCATCCGTCAAGTCGAGCGATCGACTAGCGAAGCGCCGGAGTAAAAGGGAATTATGCATCGGCAGACGCTTTTGGGCCGGCGAGCGATCAAAGGCAAATAAAGTGCTTCCGCCTCCCCCCTCCGCTAAATGCGGCGCTTTAATTTTTTAGCCGCGCGCGGAAGGGCTTTTGTCGGTGCGGCTTTTACTGGAGGGGGGGGGGGGGGGGCGGGGGGTGGGAAAAGTGGATCGGGCGGGTTTTTTTTTGTGGTTGGTTTCGGTTGCGCTTCGGCGTGTTTGTTGTGGAATATTATATTGATATTCACGATTCGAAGAGGGCTATGGCTATTTCGTTCTGTGTAATCTTTTGAATAGGATGGCGCTTCTGCTGAAAATTTAAATGTTCGCGAACGTTGTTTTTATTCTATATGTCAAGCTTTTAAAATATTTTGTAGCATCGAAGTTTACGAAAAATTTGAAAATATTTACGGGGAATATGTCACAATGTATACTATTTTAATTAAAGCTACTGTTCTCTGTTTTAGACAATCGGAGGTGGAATCAAAATCGGACTCCGTGAATCAATAACGGACAGGTTTCAAACTGCAGTAATTTAACTTTAAATAAATACTAAAGATCGAACTACGAAAAACCAAATGAAAAATTTTCAATATTCACGATTAGAGCCCGTTAAATTCAAATTTTCCACGATTCGCTAAATTCCAGCTTTGTAATTTCAAGAGAGCATCGAAATTAATACCATTGTCATAACGATGACGTCACATCCACAGACGGAGGCGCGAAAGATGACCAGGATGCAAGGAGATCGTGAACGTTAGCTCGGTGTCAGAGCACGAGAGCCTCGCAACCGTGCGGTATACCTGCGAGGATTGTAAAGCGACCCAGGGTTGGCAGCACTACACGCGTATTACCGCGGCTGCCCTCCCCTCCAGAACCAGTCAGTCTGACTTGAGCATCGCTAGGCTCAACACGTGTCCGGTCTCCGGCGCCATTTAGTTTTATGTTAATAAAGTTTATTAGTTGCATGCAAGATCGCGTATGCTTGTTTAAGGACCTACACCTTGACAGTCCCCGGTCTACTTTGTTTACTTTACTTGCTTGCTTGGTCTTCGTTTAATTTGATTCGCGGCCCGTAACGCTATTTAAATATTATATTTAATTTCGGAATTTGAATTAAAGTTTGTAATATTAATAACAAAGAAAAATTTTAATTCATAGCATTTTCTTGAGTTTTTTTTTTTTTTTTTTTTTTGTTACTTATTTACATTTCTTTTATTCAGTTACCTTTTGGTCAGCAATCAAAATAAATACCTTACGATAATATTAAAAATGATCTGATCATCCAAAGAATTAATAATCTAAAAAGCAAAAATATAGTGGTGACTTATATTAATGGTACAACGGAATACTATACAATTCACACAGAAAAATTAAGAGTTAATAAATACTGTTATTATCTTCAATATTCACCCATCCCACCCGTTCCCCACCTCCGCGCAAAAGTACCATATCCCGAACATCGCGCGTCCTTTCGAAATCGAAAATAATCCACAATTCCGAAAAAAGCAAGGAACTCGCGAAGAACCGCATCGCGCAAAAACTCTCGCCCCGACCGCAGATCGGGGCGATCCGAGCTTTCGTTCCGATCCTGCCCTCCGCCTGCCGCATGGAGGGGGGGACAAAACAGGCGGAGGCGGCAAGCAAACGGCGGCGCGCGGAGCGCTTCGGGGGTTGAAAAAGCAGTAGCAGCCAGCTGCAGAGGGTAGGAGAAGAGAGAGAGAGAGAGAGAGAGAGAGCAAAACGCGCACGCACACACACACACGGAGAGAAAGACGCCGCCAGCGAGAAAATACGGCGTCGTCGTCTACCTATCGATGCAGATAAAATCAAAGACCGACGCCGCTAAAAAATCAGCCGGGAACCCGATATCCCTCCCGTTCCCCCCCGCCGATTAATTACTCTGAGTTCCTACAGTTTCGTTCTCCGTTTATTTATCGATTCGAACGGGCGAGTTTCGTCGGATGCTTTTGAGGAAGTCGGCGCGTTTCGCGCTAAGAAAGACGAGCGGGGGGAGAGGAGGGAAGGATTGAATTAGAGCGCTGTGATTGCGAGCGGCGGAGTTAATTTTGACGGAAGGCTCGAGAGCGGCGCGGTAATCGAGAGGAGAAGGAGGCTGGAGATTTTTTTTTTTTTTTTGGCGGGTCTTTGACTTTCCGGGGATGGAAATGGACTAGGTTTTTGTTTGTACGAGAAATTTTGAACTGTCTTTTTGACTAAGGCCCGAGGTTAATTCGTCTTTCGATTTTAAAGTGTTCCGATTGATTGTAGATGTAATGAAATACGCATCGACATGATTGACAAAAAACAAATTTCAATTTGATACCGACGAAACGAAGGGCTGCCCTTATTTTAATTAAAATTCGTAACTCGATCGTTGCAATGAAAAACTTATTAAACTGATACGCAAAAAAGGAAGAAAAAAAAAAAGTAAAAAGCAATATCAATTAATCAACTCACTTACAAAGTAATCTCGATTAAAGCTTCCATATTTACACAACGTATTACTTTTATTGCTTGCACAGCCGTACAGCAGCTCCTCTTTAATTTCGCAGTTATAAAGTGCCGCACCGTTTCGAGCCGCGATGGGGGGGGGGGGCGGGGCAGCGGCACTTTTTATTGTTCTTCCCGGAAAATAGCCATTACGAAACTTCTTTTCAAAATTAGCTCCTCAGCTTTTACGACGGCCGACCGTAAAAGCTTCGCTGGGCGCTCGCAATTTTGCCCTTTCCGCTCTCCTCGATTATCGGTAAACTCGCTTCGTATATATACACATCGGCCGGCGGCTCTCCTCTAATCGATGCGCGATGCGCTCGTTAACGCACGATTAGCGCACGCGAGTGCGAGATAAGTGCGCTGCACGTATATATATACAACGCGTATATATATAAGGCAAGGATATCGATGAAAGAAAAGCGAGCCGACTAGGAGGGGGGAAGCGGGCGAGCAAAAGGGGTCACGGGGTGAATCGGGTTCGGAAAAGGGCGGAATTCGGTTAGTAGGGCTTGGGAATTTTGATAAAATACTGGTTCGGGCGCGTCTTTGCGAGCTTCTGATTCCTTGTTTTCCGACTGAGATCGGCAGCGAGAGTTGTTTGTGCGCGGAGATTTAATTGGCGGGTGAAAATGGGGTGCTTGCGTTTTTTTTTTCGATAAAATCTTTGGGTGAGATTTAGAAAATGGATCGGCACTTTTATTTTATTGACGCGGGATAAGGCTTTATTTAAAATGTTTTTACGTTTTTTTTTATCTGTTTTTCTATATTCTCGCTAAACGTAAATGAGCAAATGATAGCATTGAAGAATCCAAATCGATTTGTTTTAAAACTACAAATAAACTTTACTTTTTAAATCAATTCTTAAAGTAATAAAAATTTTTTTTATATAATACACTGAATACATTTTATGAAATTAGTGTTTAAAATTCGCAGTGCGAACTACAATTTCAGCATTTTGAAAAAGACAAAACGGACCACAAAAACGATTTAATTTATATATTAAATAAAGAGAAAATAAAAAGATAATTACATTTTTTACTACAAAACTATACTAAAACCCTTTCAATTGTTTTCCAGATTAAAAACGTTACTTTTGATACCTCCTTCAAAAGAAGCTCGAACATTCTTTCTCATTGCTTCCAAGCACTTCGCCTAAAACCATATACAACCCTACTCATTCACCCAATTAAAATTTCATCTCAAAGCCTCCCCCCCAAAAAAAAACCCCAAGCATCCGTCATTTTCAATAAATTCCCTAAACTCTCCGCAAAACTCGATCGGCAAAGTCGACTGAACACGTATCAATCCTTACAACCTGACACGTAAGTAATGGAGCTTCGAAACTTATTTCCGAGCTCTTTCGGCTTACCGCACGTGGCGGATAGTTGTCTCGTTCTTTCGGCGAATCGACGTAGCTCCGGTTAATGACCGATAGCTTCCTTTGGGGGGATTCATCCCGGAATATCGTATTCTTAATTAAGACGCCGTTGGATTTACAGGGCAATTTGTCGTAGAGTCGAGTCGGGTTGCCGCTTTTGAACATTTTTACGATGATGTATGGATGTGTATAATTTACGTGAGCCTAGTTCTGAATTTATGATTATGAATTATTGTTAATAAATCTCGCGATGACGGAGGAGTTGTAAGTAAGTGACTGATTTTAAATTATTACTGCGTCTCGTTATAAGGGCCGACTTATTTTACATAGTAATTAATTAAGTTATATCACCTGAAGCAATTAAGCTTTCTCGACCAGGGCGTCTTCTTATGTGATTCGAAGAAGAAAAATTGCGCTAATTGGACTTAAATAATTTAATTTGATTCGTAGTCAGTGTAATTAATTATTGCTTGAAAAAAAAAAAATAATTGGAAAGTTGTATAATTGTAGAGAATGATGTTTAAAATATTTTTAACTAAAGGAAAATTCTATACTTTTAGGCACATCTAAAAACGTACTTGGAAAGGAGCTTTTATTGCAAAAAGAGTTGAGTGTTTTGTATCATAAAAATTATAATGTTTGCGTAATTATACGGATGTAAAAAGGGACACAACAGTATTATAAAAAATAGGTGATGCAAATAAATAACATCAAAAAAGGTTTTTTTGCTTCCGGAAAAAAAATACTTCTACTTTTTAATCCTAGTATTCATATATTTAATACCTTCGGTCAAAGAATTGTTTTATAGAGAATATTGTGTAATATTAATTTTAGCTTTATAAAAAAAATCGTACAATAAACTTCTGCTCCCCGAATAAAACTATTCCATAAAAATAACGATAAATTTTCATACTCGGTGTAACGGTAGGAAATGTTTACTTTCATCGTCTGTACATCTAATTTTTAGTTAGAAACACGTTTAACGTTTCTTTTATTGTTTAGTCAACACAAACGTCAAAATATTTACAAATTGCATTGTGGAAATGTGATTAATGATACTGAAACGGAAAAATCAGACACCTCTTGCATTGAAACAAAAAATAAGTGTCCAAAATTCATTAACTTTATAGATTTTGTAAAAGTTATTTTACAGAAAAAAAAATGACAACAGGCGTACCAGACGACTTTTTTCCTCTAATTATAAACCATTAAATTCGCAACGGCAATAATAATTAAAAGCAATAACGTAAAAGCACGAAACCATCAACCGTCAGCAACAACAGCATTCCAGCACACGAAACCGTGCATTTCCACCCATCAGACGCTCCCTTCAGCGGCATCTTCCCCTCATTGTCCCGACGTCTCTCACCCAGTAAACAGCAGTAAGCCTCTCTCTCCTCTCCTCCTTGCATCCGCCCTCGAAACGTGTCGGCCTCGGGGGAGGGAGGGAGGAGAGAGAGAGAGAGCGAAAGTCACCGCTAAAAACTCACTTGGCAAGCTCTCTCCGCAAGAAGAAAGCCCGGGCCAGCTAAGCTCGCGAAATTTTTATCTCGATCGCGGATTTTACGTATGTATACATACATACGTATATACTTTCCCTTTTTTCGCGGATTCGGCTGCCGACGTTCGCGCGAATTTCCGCCCGCCTAATCCCGTTTTTTTTTTTTTTTTCGAGGACGAGGCGGGAGAGCTGCGCCTCGAATTTATCCGCGGCCTCTCTCCGCTCGCTCGTTTTAATGAGGCCGGGGATACCGGGGGGCGATTCGCGTGCGTACGTTTAACGAGCGCGATGAAGGAGCTCGGGCTCGCGGGTTGCGTTTGATGTATGTCGCCCGTAATAAAGTGGGCCCGCCGCCGCCGCCGCGCGAGCTTTTGGCCGAGCAAATCTGACGGGGGAACGGGCTTCGCCGTACGTATACTTCGCCGGGGAATACCGCCGGCTTCTGTGCGGTAAATATTTTTTGCGGCCGATTTAGTGCGGGCTGTTAAAGTGGCGCTTTGAGACCGGTGATTACGATCTGCTCGAGGATGGGAAATTTGGAGGAGTTTGAGAAGTATTGGGAGTACGGTGTCTTAAATGTAGTTATATAAAAATTAGCGCGATGGGCAGGTTTTTGCAGTCGCCGAGTAGGAATTCAACGAGGCATCAAGACTGACAAGCGAAATATGTGTGTGTTCTCGATATCAACACAATTTAAATTTGGAAATATCTTCTCAGTAATGAATGTCGAAGTTTTTCATATTAAACCTGATTATTAAAAAAAAAAAAATAATGTTTTATCTTTGTACTTAAGCGTTTTTAGGATTCTACTGAAAATTATTTATAATAGAAACATTTTCCGCAGAAACTTAAAAACCTTAAATAAAACGTTCTGATATTGATAATTCTTTTTACATTTATTACCTTCATGAAAATAAAACGCATAAAATACGTGTCTACGAGAACGATGTAAGTATATCTATACATATGCTGCTGACTGTCCGGACTCGTCATTAATCTACTTAAGCATCGATAAACGCAGACATACAGCAATGTTATTTTTCAAAAATTTATCTAAACAAAACAAGGACGAAGCTTGAGCAGTTCAGAAAATTTGAAAAAACGGACCCCTCCGTGCAATACTTTTTCTTACAAAAACCGTAACCGTAAACCCAATTACCCGCCTCATCAAAGCAGGACGCATCTCCACGGACGCTGAAAGAAAAAAAAGAGAAACAGAGAAACCGCTGATAAAGGCCGGCGTATTTTGATTAGTGGCCGACGAGCCGCGCAGATTAGTTTCTTTGATCAGCGGCAAGGAGACAACGAGTGGACGACGACGGACTCGCCCCCTTTTTTTTTTTTCGAGCCGCACAAAAGGCGCCCGGCGGGAATTCATTTCTGCGGACGAAGTCGGCCCTAATGGCTTTCGCGAAGTCGCGCGCATTTTGATGAGCGGATTCGCTGATTGCCGAGCGGATCGGGGGATATTAATTTCCGGGATCGTTCGCAGAGGGAATCCGGCCGCGCGAACTTGGGATTTATCTGCGATTAAAATTTTTTTTGTCGCTCGGTTTTAATGCTTTCAGCGGGGGTATGCACATATGCGTGCATACAGACATTTTTTAAATGATACAAAACCTTTCCCCGTGAGAAAGCAGAAGTCAATATCTCAAATGTTAATTATGAAAATTAGTATATTTTTAAAATATTTTTTATTGTCAGTTTCTTTATTGATTTTTCTATTTAACTTACAAATAGCAAAAGAACGATTCCAAAAATAGTCGATTTTGTGCTTTCAAACAAAATAGTTGCTTTACGTTTTTTCGGCTCATTTACAAAACTTTAAGGAATTCTTAAAAGGAAAATAGCGCACTTAAACTTATCAAAATGAAATTTTTTAATACTTGTAAAGTTACTTTATTAATACTATACTGTTTTGCTGTAACCATCAAAAATATTCACAAAAATACTGTAAACGGAAGAGAAATTGTACAACAGAAACTAATAACGCTACAGAAAATCTTCAATCAAATAAATCCTTATCAACTGATAATTTTCAGTAATGCAGAAACGTACAATGAATTTAGCGATAAAAGTATTCTACAAAATTTACTTCAAACCATACCGTCCGTTACTATAAACTCTATAATGACAAACGCTGATCGCTTTTTAGTCAGTCG